>CM061534.1:51197585-51246010 GCA_030545055.2 Neoaliturus tenellus | reverse complement strand
GATTTGGTTATTATTTTTGGTGGTTTATATTTAAAAACAGTATCTAATAAATCCTTTTCATTATTTTTATTTACTTCAATTGGTTTCATTTTAATTGTTGAATGATATGAATTATTATATTCTTTAACAATTTTGGTAAAATATTTATCCATCTATAATTTTTATTAATTTCAAATTGTATTTTCATTTTTTCATTTTGTGTTCTATTGTACCTTTCTATTATACTTGATTTTTCTTCATTTTCTGTATGATACAATTTAATATCATATTTATTTAATATTTCATTAAAATCTTTATTGATAAATTCTAATCCTTTATCTGTATGTAAAAGATTAGGTGATTTATGATTAATTTTAATTGCATCCTTAATTATTTCTTCAAATGCTTTAGAAACTGTTTTTCCATCTTTTTTCTTTAATGGTTTTGACCAAACATATTTTGAGAAAGTATCTATAACATTTAACATATATTTATAACCATCATTTTCTTTTTCATAATTTTTCATTATAATTAAATCTGCTGCCCATAAATCATCAATACCTAATGTAATTATTTTTCTTTTTAGAAATTTCTTTCTAATTGGAGCATGAATTTCATTTGCTTCAATTATTTGTTCATTTTTAGTTAATTCTTTTTTAATTATAGGTTTAACTTCTTTTTCAAAATTTTACTTTTATTTGTTTTACAAATTGAACATTTAGTAGCAATTCTATATAATCCATTTTTCATTTCAACAATTTGTGGATTAATATTTTTAGTTTTTTTCTTACATTTGTGACAATGAATTGGTTCATTCATTTATGTATAATTTTTTTTAAATAAATGGATATGTGTTATAGATGTCATAATCAAACTAATTTTACTATTATTGGAAATTGTGTAGGATGTAATATATGTAAAAGAATTATTTATGAAAAAAAGATTAAGAGAAAAAGTAATAAGAATAAACATCTTAAACATATTTTAAGAGAATTTAACCATTTTCAACCATATAAAACACAACAATTAATAAATGAATTATATATTTTATGTATTTCCAATCATTTTGAAATAATACCTAAGAATATAAAATTATTTTTAAAACAAAGGAATTGTACAAATTGGATATTTTACTATCAATTTTTAAACAAAATATACAATATTGATTTTGAATTGAATAATGAAGATAAAGAAAAAATTACACTATTTTTTAATAAATATTTATGTTTTAAGAAAAGTAATATATCATACAAAAAATTATTACCTATGATTTTTAAATACTTAAATATGGATTTTTGTATAAAACCTAATTATGATAATGACTTTTTAACATATCTATCACAAACAAGTTTGTGATATTTTTTCCTATATAAATGGATCTGCTAGAAGAAATTAATAATGTTGGAGAATTAAGATTTAAAGAATATAAACCATTAAAAAGTTTAAATTTAAATGAAAAATATAAAATTGAAAAATTTGAAAGAATTAAAGATAAATATGGATATACAATTATTGTTGAATTAGAAAAATGTTAAGTACATTTACCAAAAAGATTTACTAATGTAATTGATGATAAATCGATTAAAGAATTAAATAAAAAAGATTTACATTTAATTGTCACTGATATTAAGACTTTTGATGATAAAGAAACTGCTTTAGTTAAATTTGAATAATTATTACAATATTATTGATACTAAACCATAATTTTACTTGTTTTAAAAAAATTCAAATTTTATTGAAAAAATACTCTAGAAAACTTAAATTACCTTATGAAAAGTCGACTATTGAAAAAATACTTATAAAATGTGATAATTTTACTTGTTTTAAAAAAATTTTATTTTGTAGAAAATTTAGGCATATTTGTTAAAAATTTCATTAAAATTGCATATTTTTTATGACAATTTGACAAAAGCTGAAAATTGGCCAAAAAATGGCAAAAATATTGCATAATTGTATTAAAAAACTGTGAAATTTGTTTGATTTTTGATTGTCTCCAAAAGTGTCCTAGAAGTAACATGATACTATCTACTTATATGTATATATATATATATATATATATATATATATATATATATATATATATATCTAAATAAAAGACGACTTCTTGATATTTGAAGTCGAATAATTATTATTCATAAGTTTACGATTAAGAATTTTTTATTGGTTGGATAGGCTATTATATTTTGGATAGTGGTGAAGCATTAAATGAAATGTTACATTTATAGCCAATTTTTTTCCAGCAACAATACAAGAGAACCCAAGTGTTCGTATTATGATAGTATAAGACCAGTTGAAATTGTCATCGAGTACGAGTATTCTATATAACTATATATTTTGGTGTTTGCACACCCCATTAAGGCCACTTTTACGTTGTTTTCGATGGTGAAAAGAAAAAAAAGTACGAGGATAGTAAAAAATGAATCCTACTAGTTACCTATATATTTTGTGTATTTTGGTTTCATCTCGATATTTATGTTTAAAGCTAAGATTTTAAATAGATAATCCGTGAAGAGTTTTATAATTTAGGAAATATATTTAAAACCAAGAGTTATATATTTTTATTGAATTTAAATTTTTATTTACTATAGATCACTCTAGGTAGAAATTAAAAAAAATGTCAGTTAATTAGTTAAACCCAATTAGATAAAAAATATCTTATAACTGAAACATCTATACTCCCTGATTTGCTATCATTTGTTTTTACAACAGCTATTTAATTATTAAAACCTCTATAAGATTACCATTAAAACTTTAAAATCCTGCAGGGTGTAGCCCCGTGGACGAATGTAAATTTAAATACGATTCTGCCCATCTACAGGATCTTCAGGACCTTTCTAGCCCTATGCATGATTTTCTCATACGATATTCACAAGCTGAGAAAAAAAGAGGAAAACAAACATGCTTGCCTATTAGAATATAGATATGTGTTATTTTAAATTATCAAGTAGCCTATCATTTCAACATAAAAATTCAAAGCCGTATATTTCATGAAACTTATTCTTCAAACTTAAGAGTCATCATCACCTCTGGGCCGGTAACCCATTGTTGCGCAGTCGACAATGTTAATCATACGGCTTTTATGCCAAAACGTAGTCTTGTATTCCCCTGTTTCGAACGCCATTTTTCAACCGATTTTCTTGAAATTTGGTAAGTGTTTAGTTGAATAGTTATACTAGGTTTCTCATATCTCGGAATTTTGAAAATTTAACAAATATTACTCTCTGTGACGTCGCAATATTTAAAATTGAGTTACTACTCGATTGTCCTTAAATAATATTTAAAAATTTTGTAAAATTTTAAAAATTCCGAGGTATGATTGACATAGTATAACTATTAAACTAAACACTTACCAACTTTCAAGAAAATTGGTTGAAAAACAGCGTCCGAAACAGGGGAATACAAAACCATGTTTTAGCATAAAAGCCGTATGATTAACATTGCCGTTTGCACAACAATGGGCTGAAGATGACTCTCCAGGGATGAAGATAACTCTTAACTATCTGTTTTAGTTGTACACCGATCCATATTCCAATAATTGCTAAATATACTTAACTTTATATTATATTATTTGGAAAAACATTGACCTTTCATAAAATATTTTCAAAGGGATAACCTAAAATCATACCCATTAAAATAAGTTAGCTCTTTAACAAACCCTTTCTTGTAAATATAGTTTAGGGTTTTATAAATGTATTCCACTACGCCAATATAACTTATTCCATATAAAGCAAAATTTTTCCTTGAAATAAAGGGAATATTTTTATACAAGAGTTTAGATCTCCTCTCGCAGCCAAGATCCTCTCCCCAGTTCAATGTCAAGTGGCAATAATTTTTCAATAAGTTGCGATGCGTGTCTCCCATCTTCCTCCTTTCTTCTCCACTTTACAGAAAAATCTGAAAGTGCCCATATCTTATACTTTATTACTTTGTCTGTACTATCTTATATTATTTTGCTTTCAACCACTATATTCGTAAACTTGTGATCTTGTGTAGGTCAAGATTTTATCTTTTAATACTTGGTGGGGTTTTCAATTTTAGGTTTACAAATAGCAAAAACTCGAACTGTTCTAATTAATTTTTATAATAAAATTGACAACGCATAAGAAAACTATTAATGAAGTGCCAAAAGTGCTATGAAGGTAAAAAAAAACATGTTATAACCTGACCTGTGAAACGACACTTTAAACAAATGGCTAACACAGTGACAGTTTGTTATCCAGTTCGCGGTATCTATTGTGTGACTGTGGGGAATACATGTGCATTCACTTTGTAACAATTATTTGTAAATGTTAGCGTACATTTGTTTTCATCAAGAATTTAAGGTGCAATCAACTTTTTTAAATAGTTTTTTTTTCTATTTAGTAACATAATATTAACATTGATCCTTCAATTAGATTATTTGTGGCACTATTCAACAAATAAATGTAGTGGATAGTTATTTTGTGAATAATGGTCATATTTATGTAAAAACTTAATACAACATACTCGTATTTGTTACATTTTAATAAATGAAATTAATTAAAATATAAGGGTTTAAAGAATATAAGAGGTATTTAGCTATTTTATACATGACAATATCCATCTTTATTGGTTTATTAATGAAGAATAATAAATAATTACATAAACGGATCGAAGAGGAGTGAAATCCTCATACATGACTATTGGTCCTCAGAGTACAGTAGTGACAAATCCCGATTTCATTGACCTACGATTACGTTCGCAAGAAGCCTCAGATCGAATTCAAACTTTCACAGTTGATTTTACTCGTAATCTGTAAGGTCAAGTTCGTGTACGAAGTTAATCTGTTGAGTAATAAAATAATGAGACGTAATTTAATTTCCCGTAAAAAATGAATTGTGGGCTAGATATACTGTAACAGGCTTGTGCTTAAGGTTATGTTAAACAGTGCTTGAGTTGTTTGTTTTCAGACATTAAGCATGTGTTATGGAAACTATTTTCTGCCTGTTGTACTATAACTGCACTAAAATAAAATCTGTTATTTATTAAAAGTTCTAAAATACGTTATGAAGACTAGAAAGATATATTTTGTATTAACAAACCATAATATAAAGAAAATGTATGTACTAAAATAATAAAATTTGTTAAAAGTACGTACTGGTAATCAAATATCTTGAATGCTGCAAAATAACTTAAACACTTTTTATATGTAGTTAATATGTGTTATTTGATAGATATGTTAGTTTCTATTTATCTTATAACAGCGTGAAACTAGGATTATCTGGTTCATGTTGCTGTTCATCCCCATAGGCGTGGAACAAGCGTACTCCTGGTATTTACCTGGGGCTTTTCAGGTACGCTTTATTTCACTTTTAGCACCATATTGCGTTGGTGTCTTGAAACAAAATATACGGATAAACGTGTAAAGTAGTCAATTGCTTGTACATTTCTCCATGAGTTCAGGGGAAGAAATTAATGTGTAATAATAAATTAATAGATTTAGCTGTCCGTTTCCTATTAGAAATTGGAAGTGAGGAACTACTTAAGCTCCACATTCTAACTACTTTCACTGTGCCAGGGTAGCTTAAGTTAGAAATTTAGAACAAGCAAAAATATTTTTAAAAAATATGGGAAGTCAGTTCAGTAAAGTAAAAATATTATAATAATATTTAATATTATAATTAGGTCACGAAGCACTCATGTGAATATGAGTTATTTTAAATGTAAATATGTTGTTTGCCAATGCCTCATGAGTATACATCGTTGGTGGTAGGTGGGCAATTGCCACCAACCCCAACTGTGGTTAGTCAGCCCGAGGGCATGGCGACCACAGGGAGTCTGTGTACAACTGTCGCTCCAATAAGTTGTTCTATTATTTATAAACATACATTAAAGCACAATTTTTATTCAATATTTATGAAAAAATAAAATAAAATAAAATTTGTGTCTCCAATCATTATATTTATTATGATGATACCCACCACGGTTCAAAGTGTGGGAAAGTTTTCTTAATTTTTTTCTTGCAAAGACTGAGTAGATTTATTTTATTTGGAATCGGAATTGGTTGTTTTAAAATGAACGTCATCTACTGTCTCTTAAGTAAATGTGTTTTAAATATTGAAATATCTACGATAAAACTACTAATAATGCATTTTTTGTTTACTTTGGCCAGAGTACTTAATTTCAGATCTAATCAATCACTCCGTCGTTTACTTAACGGTTTCAGGATCTCGTTCAAAAGTTCCATTAAAAATATTCGGTCTGGAAAATAAAAAAATTCATATTTCTCTAAACCGTACCACATTCCAATGTGGTATTGTATCAAACTAAAATATATTCGTCCTAATGTTTTCGTAATTTTGTTTGAAAAAATAACGTATTTGACGAAGATTACTCGTCCAATTTCGTCAAACAAATGTTGAAACCTAAATTTAATACAAATTATTTTCAAACATATTAATAGGTAACTTTTTATTTGAATACTAATTTTACACTCAAGGACACTAAAATTGCCCAAAAAGTCTTCGATATCTTATCAAAGAGCCTTCATATAAGAAAGTCATTTTAAAATTGGCCAAGTTAAATTATAAAAGTATTTTGGACAGTGAAACTAGCACTCAAAAAGGTCTGGATTTAAGATAGGTAATCTTTTTTGGCAACCGTAAAAAGACGATAGAAATCAACACAAAAAGTAAGTTTTGGTGTAAAAATTCTACGAAACAATAAGTAAGCGAATAGTTATTAAGATCAGAAAAAATGTAGAATTAAAGTCCATAATAATTGCGATAGCTACTGTGAGATATTTTGTGGGGAATAATTGTAATTTGTAACTCACAGTAATTTGTCAAAACACCCCTACAGGATTGAAGTCTCTAAGGTGAATCATTATGAATAATATTGATGTATGGGGGAAATTTAAAGTACGTTGTGTTCTTTATGACTTTGTACTTATGTACTTATGACTTACCCTATACTGTAATAAAAAACAAATTTTATTATAACTATTTTTTATCTCAGTTCAGAAAAAAAAACATAAGAATATAAGATGTAAACCTGTTAGCAATGTTTAATACAAATATGGCATTTTTAGATATTTAAATATGGTGTTTTTAGATGTTTTAAATCTAATACTTCTTATATAAAAAAATCTCAACTGAAGGTATATAATTTAAATAATTCTGAATTTCTTCATAATTAAACACGTAAATATATACTCTCTTAAATTCTGTATGTATATCAAATAGTATGTTTTTCAACTTGAAGACATGTAATATCTGGATTGAATACTGCACAATATTTTTGTTTAAGGTAGACTAACTCATTCCTGGATTTATTTCTTGTCAATATTTTTAGTATTTGTTTATTTACAATTGGTTCTTTTACGGTTCAGTGGAACATTTAAAAACAATGTCATTTTACATTAATTCAGTTATAATCAATTAATTAAATGCCAATTCAATTACTCTTTTATGAGATTACAATTGTAATATTATTGTAGTGCAGGTTTCACCACTAATTTTCATGTGGACTCTACCAGCAATTGTAGCGTGTACTGTACCGGACCAGATATTGTTGAACGGAATTTCTAGTTATGGATACTTAGTCTGCAGTGCGTCTGGTGAATGCTAAGATCAGTTAAAGTGACCGATATCATAAATTTATTCATTATTGTAGTTCGGTGTGACAAGTTTTCTTTTTCACTAACGCAATATCAATTTTAATACTTATGAACTACTAACTTCTATTAATAACCTATCTTAACTAATTTCAACATTAGATAATCTCAGGTTAGGTTAGGTTCTAAAAGCAATCGTTAATTTGGTTCGTAAACAGATTTCGAAAATATTTTTTTTAGACCATACAAAGGTTTAATTTCTAATGAAAAATATTCAAAGGAAAAACATTTGTATTTTCATAAAGAAAAAGGTCCAAGAAATGTTTAATAAATCAGTAGAACATTTTAGAAATATTAAATAGTTTCAAGAGTAAATAACTCTTTGGTGCCAACTTATAACTAGAAGATCAACAAGTTTAATTGGCAAGACTTTTGTCTCAAGTCTGAGTTATACTCCCAACGTTGAATCCTCCTACAAGATATAAACATCTTGTGGCTCTCAAACTTTACAAAGTCTCAGAAGTTCTAATCCTGAACAACTGTCACATTCCAACGGGGTCAAATGGAATAAGGAAATTGGAAATTCTTTATGCTGTAAAAACATTTTAGATGCATGGGCTGAACTTGATTCTTTTAACAATATAACTTTGATATGGATGGATAAAAAAAATAGTTAGGTAATTATAGTCCTCTGTGAAAGTGATATTAACTTTTAAAAAATTTCGTGGGTCCCAATGCATAAGGGCGTAACTGATTTTTTGCAACTTTTCAGGAGAGCAAAAACAAAATTTCTCCTTATTTATCTCTTACAGTTTACACACTCTTTGCATGATTATTTATTCTTTCTTAATCTATTTTTCTTCTTTATGATGTTACTTACCAAGTTATTAATATTATTTACAAAAAATTATATAATTTGTTATATTTAACAATAAAAATTTAAAAAAAGTGTTCCACTTACGCCCTTATGCGTTGTGGTTTACATGCCTGGCAAATCAGTTACGCCATAAAGGAAAAAATAAAAAAAACATATTTTTTGTATTTATATAGTTTATTTTAGGAAATATAGAGAAACAAATATAAAACTATGAAAATATATAATATAATTCAGAATATACGTCAAATACTTGCATTTTCTAAATAAAAATTTCCTGTCTTTTAACTTTTTTGAACTGGATTTTCGTTATGAATTCCCCCAACAAACTCATAACGAAACAAAGTTAATATTCTAACCTTACGTTAATCAGCCTTTAAAATGTGATCAAAGATACTCCTTAGAATAAAAACAATGTGTCAAATAAGAATTATAAATTGAATACCTATTTAGTTAAAACATAATATACATTTTGGTTAAAACCCTAACTAACATAAAAATAGTTTAAAACAGAAATTAAAACAGTAACTTTCCTCCAAATGAACCTGTGGAAATTCCACACAAATTAAATTATTTTTAAAATCAATCCTTAAGTTACTCAGACTTTTAAGAGGTAATCAGTCTTAAGCGTCCCGAAACCGCACACTTTGCTTAATGTGGGAGGGATTTATAGAAGTTCACAAACTCTGGGTTTCTCACCACTGGTGTAGCTCCAGTACACAGAGATACCAAGTCCTCATACTTATCAGAACTTATTTTTGGAGGCTCTTTGTTCAACCGATTGAGCTCTTTTTTCAGAGGGTTCTCTGGAAGTCTCTTCAGGGTGATCGATCTGTATTTGTCTTGGAGATGAGAGGTCTTGAATCTTATTTCCTCTGGATGGGCTTGACTTACTGCTATGTCAACCATTTTGGTCCATTTGACAGACTCCCCAGATTTTTGGTCATCCTTTCTCTCCTTAAGAATTCTCAAGTCTCTTGACAATGTTTTAAAATCTAAGAAATCGTCAACATTAAGCTGGTGCACAATGTATGGCTTCTCTGATCTTGCCAGCCTCATGATTGGTATAAGCTGAGATGGCATGAAAATATCTCCAGCTTTGCCAACAGCATACTCTATGGCACTGTGGGCTGAATCACCCTCATTTTGCCCGTGATTAGGTTCAAAAAACCTTAGAGTTATATCCTTTATATGGAGATTAGAAACTGCATACAGCATCATAGCTACAACCATTGTATTTTTGTTTTGGCCGGCACATCCGTCACAGAACAAATCAACATTTTGAATCCCTCTAAGAGAACAGGATTGAAGGTAAGCAAAAACACACGTAGCTATTTCACAAGATCCACGTTTGCTTATGGCTCGTGCCAAGTAAAGCAATGACAGTCTTTATCTGTCAAACTGTAGACGGTTAAATTGTAAGCAGCTAATCGTCTTTTATAAAAAATAGCACTCTCGTTACTACGAGGGAGGTGGATGACTTGCTGCAAATCAAATACAGCCGCTTCAAACTTTGCATCTTGTTTGGCTTTTGTTTTAGAAATTTCTTTCAACTGTCTCACTTTATTCTTTTCTGCTGTATGTTTGTCATAATTTTCCTGTAACTTTTCTTTTTCTGAGTCATCTCCACTTCTAAAAGCCATGCAGAGAGAGCACTGATCTTTTTTAGGTCGGTAAAATCCTAAATTCATATCTTTTAGTACTGATGCATAGAGAGAAATACTTGCTACATGTTTGTCAGGGTTTTCTTGTTTAAACATCCTGTACATCCTGCTTATATTTAATTCTTCATGTAGATATTCCCTTTTTGAGTCAGATCTTACGTAATGTGCTTCTACTCTGCTGAATCTATTTATGTGATTTACTACATCCTCTCTTAACTTTTTATCAGCTTCTTTCTGAACTTCGTACCTTCCTCCTCTTCTTTCAGGCTCTACAACTCCGTTCCCATCTACTTTATCAAGGGAAGTTCTTACAACCTTCTCAGACACTCCAAGTGTACTCAAAAAAAAAAAAAAACTTTTTACAAACAGGTAAAAGTCTACTTTCAAGAGGCAATGAATAGTGTATTGTATATTGTCGCCTTGAAAATTCCTCCTGTGTTATCTTGCGTCCTTTTTTTTTCTCTTTTTAAGTGTCGAACTAAATATTCTCTCTGTTGAACAGATTAGCCATTCCATAATAAGATTTGAATAAATCTAATCTGTTCTCATCTGTGAAGCTATTACACTCTTTTCCAGATTTACTGCAGAATGTTCCGTTACACCTAGGTTTAATAGCTTTTGGTGCGACCAAATTCAAAGACCGGTGTTGTGTGTAGCCTTCTCCGCTATTCCTCAAACGTTTTTTTTCTTTCTGTTGGTTTTTCTTTTTCATTTTTGGTAGCTCATATTCTTCTGGATCCTTCCAATTCAAAATCTTCAGGTGTATCTTGTGTGTTACTTGAAGAATGGTTAATGTACTCCTCATCTTCGGCTTGTGTATCTTGTATGTTAATTGAAGAATGGTTAATGCAAACGTCATCTTCGTTAAAATGTTGAAAACATAAAAGAGCTAGACAGTTACCACATGCAGCAAATATTTCTACGTTACAATTTTTTGATTCACAATATTTAATATGGCTAATATCCGGTATATCTTCATGACATTCTTCTTGATTATGGGTCAAGAGAGGAGGAGGAATGTCCTTATTACCTAAATCAAATGGTAACGCTTCCAATTCGTTGGTATTATTTTTATTAACAGGCTTCGGTAAGTCTTTTTTGTTAACACGTTTTTTCATCTGTTTTTTTGGATTTTCCTTTGCATGTTTTTCTTTCTTGAAACTCTTCCTCTTCACTGTCAAAAAAGTTGTCATCATGGTCGCATTTGTCTAGTTGAAAATGTTCTTCACACACTAGCATCCCACAACCACACGATTTTAAGCCTTCATTGTCGCAATATTTAATTTGGCATTTTTCAAAATAACTTGGGTCCAAAAATGATTTTTCCACACATTCTGAATCACTTTCACTGTCAGTTATTAATGCTCTATCAATTTCACTACTTCTTAAATCATCTTCATTTTTTCGTCTTTTACGTCCACCACATGGATAATTGGTTTTCATGATTGGGATTTTAAATGTTATAACTCATAGACCTGTAAAAAAATTAAATGTTATTAGTTATAGAAGTTACGCCCCTTTGTGATGGGAATTATGCACCAATTAACACAAAAGTTAACAACACAAACTGGCGTTAGTTCACTTACGCCCTTTTGTGATGTGGACAAAACCCAAAGAAACAGTTACGCCTGAATGAAAAATCTCTATATCTCAAAAATGGTAAGGAAAACAATTATGCCGATTTGAGGTTTATAAGATCCCACCTAAGGTACCTTATTTCCATAAAAATCTCAAAATCGCCATTTTGTCAGTTACGCCCTTATGTATTGGGACCCGCGATTTAATTAGTAACTATCATTTTATTACTAATTAATTATTATTCCTTGATAGGTCTGAAACAATACGACCTTTAATATATATAAACACTCTAATAGAATTCTGAAAAGTGACATATAAAAATCAATATAACGGGTTGGTTTCCTTTTTTAACAAAGTAAACCACAGTAGTTTGATTTTTTAAACTAAATAAAACAATTCAAAATAACTTGTGATATAAAAGAGGTTTATTTAAACCACTATGCATTTTTTTATTTAAACCACAATGGCGTTTGTGCTTAAATATTAATCCCGTCGAAAGGCTCCATGGTGTGCCAATTGCGAGTCCAATCTGGCAGTCCAATATTCAAACAACCATTTGATCATCTGGTTCACATTTTAAGGCTTGTCACCGTGGACTTCAAACTTTACATGCCCCCCCCCCCCAAAAAAAAAAGAAAACAAGAAAAAATCGTAATATCGAATGACCGTGGAGGCTTGTAAAATTACTTCTATACTAATTTCTGGCGTACACATTTATTTTGTAGCGTTTGGTAAAAGCATCGTATCTTATAGAAGTAATGCCAACTGGTCTCTACTCTCTTGTTGTTATGTGCCGAATTTTTCAATTATCAAGTCTGCATTGACATGTAGCAGACCCTAAAAGGACTTTTAATTCAACATTAATCGAAATATTGACGGAATATGTCCACGGATGCTGGAATGGTTGCTTGGATTGAATACTGGACTCATAGACTATATTTTTTTTTAAATTGGCGTGTAGAACATATGCCATCAATAATTTGTTAACTTCTGTTTTAACGATATGGTTAAAAAAGTCAAGATTATGTTATAACATTTTTTTTTGTACTATTTTCTTGCATTTGAAAAATTGCGCAGCTACCAAAAACACATTTTATTTTCTAAACTTATCAACTTATAACTTATAAACATATTTATAGTCCAATAAGTGTATAAAAACTTAATAATAATCAATTTAAATATAATGATTACGTTCTACTTTCGTTGTAGACATTGATATATTAAAGGAAGGCTATTTTCTAATAAATGTATATATATTTATTATTATTATCTTTACAGCAGCATCTTATAAAGTATAATGCACAATAAATAGCCAATTACTAACTTGTGTACAACAAAATATTTTATACACCGCAACCAGCAGAAGAAAAGAGCACTTTATTAAAGAACCTAACACCGTAACACAATTCCAGAATATGTACGACCTTTTAACCTGTCAAAAAAAATATGTTGAAAGATTTATCCGCCCACTTTTTATGTTACCTATACGTTTCTTTTCAGTGTGTGTTCTTTTATATATAAAAATAATTAGGCTTTATTATGCTGATTGCTAATTTTTTAAGTCCTGTGTGGCATAGCCCCGATAGAAGTTTTTAAACAGTTTGTTAGTGAGCACTTATAAGAAAAGAAAAGCTCATTTAAAGTTTAATTCACTTTTAATCCTCACAACTGGATTAATTTGTTTTATAAAACAATTATATATATACTATATATATATATATATATATATATATATATATATGTATATGTATAATATAGTATATATATATATAGTATATATATATCTAATAAACTATACAGCCCTATGTGTAACTGACTGACTGACTGACTTATATGGGATACGAATTTCTGACGTAACTATTTAAGCTAGAGACTAGAAATTTGGCATACGTCTAGCCTGAACGGTCAATGCTAAGTGTAAAATCTTAAACTTGCAAATTTTTAGTTTTAACCTACTAAAAAAAAATCAAAATGGCGGATTTCCGAAATTGTTATTTTACTTTTTTGGCTCTAGCGGCCAAACGCTTCGTCCTATCTAAAATCTGAGAACAATTTCACGATAGGGAATTTAATTTTCTACAATTTGGTCCTGTGACTTTTTATCGTATCTCGCACCGTCAAGCCTCCAGAGCGTTTTTAATGAAATGCCGTTTTCGGTTTTCGGGCTCTAGTGACTAAACCGATGGTCGTAAATTTTTTTTTAAGATTTATTTCGATAGATCTTTTTAATATCTACAATTTTGCCTCTACATATATTTTGCCGTATCTCTATTCGTTTTCTCACAAAATTCATTTTTCACTTTTTCCGGATTTTGTGAACATAAGTAGTTGGGAAAACACCGGTTCTGGGACACTAGAGAAATCGTTATTTTAGTATTTCAGCTCTTGTGACCTAACGGTTAGTCTTATCTGAAATCTGAGAGCATATTACGATAGGGAATTGGATGATCTACAATTTTGGTCCTTTGACTTTTTGTCGTACATCGCACCGTTAACCCTCCAAACTGATTTTTGTGAAATTTAGATTTAGGGCATTAGCGACTAAATGGTTTGTCCTACAAAAAGAAGTTAAATGACAACTTTTATAGGTCTTTTTAATATCTACAATTTTGATTCTAACATACTTTGCCGTATTTCTTTCCAATTACTCTCAAAATACATTTTTCACTTTTTCGCGGTTTGGTGATAAATAAGTAGTGGCTTTTGGCCAAATAGAAAAATCGTCAGTTTTAGTATTTCAGCTCTAGCGGCTAAACGGTTAGGCCTTATAGATTTGAGACTACTATGGTACTGAATTGGATGAACTAAGATTTTGGTCCTGTGACTTTTGTCGTACATCGCACCGATTGCGTAAATCTCCAGATTAATTTTTGTGCAATCACGTTTTCGGTTTTTCCACTCTACTGACAAAACGATTGGTCCTATCGAAAAATGTTGGTGAATATGACTGAAATATTTTATTAATGGCTTACAGTTTTTGGAATATTTTGCCTTATCTATACACATTAGCTCTCAAAACAGATTTATTACATGATGATAAACTCAAGAGACCTTTGGTACCTCGTAAACCAGAATATTTACCGAAAACTTGAAATTGGGGAGCTTACCTCCTTTTAAGAGACTATAAATTCAGCTATTGTCGGGGCTGGGTGTTACTAATTTACATACTTTTAGTAAGTTCCTCCTCGGATTTTAGGGAATCTTTTTAAGACTTTGGAGTCTTTTGTGATTTCTATCTCGTTTATCAGATTTTATATTATTTCGTTTTAATGTTATTTATTGTTTTCACTGATTTATTGCAACAATTTTTGACGAATTTAAAAGCTTTAATTATTATTGATTGTGAGAAGTGTGCATTAGCCTTTTGTTACTGTCTTGGCTGAGCACTTCTTTGGTAAAGCTAACCTGTTTAATACTCGAATTTTTTATTTACAAACTAATTCGGCGAACACATTGGAGTTGATACCCTCAACAAGCCCGTTCACTGCATTAAGTTTTTACAGAAATTACGGAATTGGGGCAACAAAATAGGGAGTGGACCCTCCATTCAGCATAACACCCAGAATAAATAATCATTATATCACACTCAAAATATTGTACAAATTTTAACTACAAAGAGTTATTAAAACCGATTCATAGGAGATTTTCAAAGCTTTTTTAACTATCGATTGTGAATTGTGTGTATTAGACGGTTTTGTTACTGTCTTGGCTGTTCAGTTCTTCCGTGGAACTAACCAATTTCATACTTGACTTTTTATTATTTACGAATTTAGGGACACCCCTAAGGGGGCATGGGGGGCGGAGTCCCATCGAGCCGTAGGCGAGTATATATATAATCCTTAATTTGAAATTCATTTTAACAGTAATTCTAAGCATTTATACGTAGTTTTTTTTACTTCTATTTCTTATATATTTATTCTATGTTTTGCTTCTGAGTTAATTGCTATACATTTTGTCCATCGAGTATATTATAACATTAATTCCATCAATTACAATGTGGTGGTCCAAGTTATTGTTTAACATAATTCATTACAAGAAATAACATTTGTATTTAAAAGTTTGCTTTATCAATCTTATAAATACATTGTATTAAAAATAGAAAAAAAACTATTTTTCAACACGAAACTATGAAAGATATGGGTTGAAAAATACAGCCATATCAGTTTTCCATATTAAGAGGGGGATTAAGATAATGCGCAGTCAAGTGGCCGTTGCGGTAACTACCGAAGTACATTTCGCATTTGTTGCACGACCATTCTGATGTCTCACGGGTTAAAAATCATCGTGCAGTGTTCACCTGCTTATATTTGTTGCCTTTATTTAAAGTCAGTGTAAGCGAGAGTGCTTTAAAATAAAAGATAAAAGGTTATTGGATTCGCTTTTTTATTTTTTATTTTGAATTTATATTAATCTATGATATTCAAAAGTTGATCATAAATTGAACAACTTTAAGCAAGTATAGCTTAGCTTGGATTCAAAATAAAAAAGCGAATCGAATATCCAAAATATTTATCTTATGCAGGGTGATTCACAAAGAATGACCCGATTTTAACTTATGATATTTTTGATACTGCCGCATTAACGCCATTCAAACTGCAATATCGACAACAAGGGTGGTCTAGAATTTTAGAAAACCGCCACTAGATGTCTAATCAAGCACTAACTGTGGGTGAGGCGTCAGTCACAAACTTTGGTCACAAACCAAACGTTAAGGGCTCTACTTTTTTAGGAAAACACAGTGAACTGTGCATCTTATTTAGAAATGCTACGACATAGGCTATTTCCAAAACTAGCTCTGACAACTTCATCTATAAACAAGATGATATTATCTATCGACAAGCATTGCACCACTCTGGCACAAGGACGCCGTACGACTTTTTTTGTGGAGATACGTAAAAGAACATGTTTATGTTCCTTCCTTAGCTAATTACATCTAGGAGTTTAAAACCAGAATATCAGGTGCAGTAGCTACAGTCCAAGAAGACATCTTGCGGACCGATTGGGATGAGTTCAACTATCGTCTAGATGTCGCCGAGCCTCCAATGAAGGGCACATATAACATTTGAAGTACAAATTCATAAACTTGATGTTTCTGTGAGTAATTTGATGTAACATTTGTTTGTGTGCACCATTTTTTGTAAACAATTATAGTTTTCTGAAATCAGGTCATTCTGTTTGAATCACCCTGTATTTTAAACCCCTCCCACTTCTATCGGGAAAAAAACACAAAATAAGAGCAGGTAATAACTCTTGATGTTTGAGAGGAGCACTCTTAAACTCTGTGGAAAACCAAGTTTCTCCGTAAAGATGAAAGGCTTAGTGTTTCAAAATCATCAGTTTATTTTATTAATCCATGTACAATAAATGCACAAACCCATGTAATTCCGAGAGATTTTATATCACTAATGTCACTCTTCATCATGGTTTTGCCCCTTATCAATACTCAGTGCGTGCACATCAATACTGTATGTACACTTTGTGTAATTGCTATGGCCGCCGGGCTGATTGGTTGTCATTTGATAAACTAAATGTCCATGCTACGGCTGAGAGCAACAAACAGTGTTGCCAAACGTCACAGCGAGTGTTGTTACCAGGCTAACAATTGCAACAGTAATGAGTCGATGAAGTGGTGATAATTGTTGTGGTGGCACCACTAGCTCTGTACTGCAAATGGATGTTGAATATATTGGGAAAACTAGTATAACATAATAAGATGCATAAATCACTTCATAACATGTGTTATTTAAAACATTTTTTAAAACATATTATCACACATTAAAAGTAAAACTATATTGAAATGTTATGTCCGACGTAAATTTATTAATCATGCACACCATACGTCCAATGGCGACACAGAAAAACTGCTAATAAGAGCTTGGCTTTGAACGACCTTTGCACCATCATCCGCTTTTTGTCTTACGAGCGGTAACGAAGAAATCAGAACCCAGATGGACATGTCTATACCTATACTTACTATACCAAGCCAAATTAAAATTCCGTAGATGGAGCCTATAACCAACAATAATCGCAAAATTAGTTATGATAATGGCTCAGCTATGGTAAAACATTTCAACATTGGTTATTATTTTACATTTTAGAAGTACAACGTAATTATACCAAGTTCATAGTATAACATCAAAGAAATGATCAAATAACCAAGATATAGCAAGGGAGTTCTTTAGAAATTTTATGGAATTATTGTTTCACTGAATTATTTTAATTATTATATTTCAGCTTTTTGATTCCCTGAAGACACTCGAGTGTGACGGGTCCAATCCCGTTGAGAGCTCGCTTTGTCCAGCGGATAAACAATCAATCATGGGGCTCCGTATTCTACATTCGCCACTGCTCTCAACTTATCAATAACATTGCCTTCAAAACACTCGAGTCAACCTAGAATAAATATGTAAGTAATTTTTCAATTATTTTTCAAATTATTGCGGACATTTTCCATTACTGATCAGTTAAAACGAATACATGACTTTTCGGGATGTGGAATCTGCTCCCATCTTCAGGTGGTAGAAATACCTACAACATAACAAAGTTTGTAAAAACACACCGTAGCCAAACCTGAACAGAAAAGCAGACACAAAAATTAAATAAAACATTAATAAACGCACAAAAATTAAATTGAAAAAAAATACACTGTACTAAGGATACTGTCAGGAGACCACACACCAGCAATGTAGTGCGTTAGTAGCGTCGTCTCAACAAAAACAAGCATACGGCACATCCGGGAACCAGAAACCCAGTTCCAAGATCTCCACGCGGCTTTTATTTACGTCGTGAATTTGTTTTACTACTCAGTGATTGAAAATGTTGGCAATAATTTACTTAACAACAACATGAACTCACCACCACTAACAACGAACCTTATATAAAGAAATGCTGTAGTTATTAGATGTAACTCGTTAGGGGTAGTTTTGTACCAAAAATAAGGAATTGTTAATATTTTGAATACGATTTCCTTAAACTGTTCATAAATCTGCCCACAACCCACAAACATCTGCAATGTGACGTGGTGGTCTCCCTGAGAATGTGAAGTGTCAAGACAGTGGGATAATAGGTTTCTTTGGAGTCTGCTTTCCTTAAAAGAAGGATTGTTTACATGAAACTGGAAAATACCGCCTGAACAATAACTGCATATTTTTGACACGAAACAATCATTTTCTTCATTTAATCTTAAAAATAATAATATTAATTAATTATTTACAGAAATGGTTACACTGATGATTGCATATACAGATTTAATTCTAATGCATCTGCTTAAAAATATAATGAGTGTTTCTTTGTATGTTTAAGTTCTTTCCTATTCCTATTGAACATTGGCTGTATGGAGACAACGTTTACTGTTCAGTTCCCCTGTGGTTTCTTGTTTAGTTACCATAATTTGTTTACACCCGTGCAATCAGCCGTTCAGAGCTAATTGCAATCAATATCATAACGCTAACATTGGCCAATAAACAGTGGATAAAAATTAATCACAAAAATACTTGTACACTGGTAATAGATTGCCTGGTCAGGTAAATAAATTTGTAAATTAATATAAGCTAATTATTTTGATATTACTTGATTCTTCATTATCTTTAAAGAGTATATAAAAGATTTTGGAGTTTCAATTGTACTGTTGCCTAATTCAAATAATTTTTCTTACTTTACACTTACAGTAACTAGATACAGTGATAGAACTGTTCTATCTCAATATAAAAAAACAAAACATTGGTGCCTAATCTCAGGATATGATTAACAATAGTTTATTATACAATATTTAAGTCCAATTAAACAGATAAAAGTCTATAAATATGTATAGAATTTATTGATGGTTAATTTTATTAGGGACCAGCCAAAGATGTAAACAAAACTAAACAAAATAATACACTAGTTTCAATCAAAATTGTTCGTTTTGCACGTTTCTACAAAAATATTAAAATAATACAATTTTATCAATGTTTGAGTAACAAAAAAGTTTAAGTAAATTAGTAATATTAATCTACTAATAAATGTATAAATACATTGAAATACCTGTACTTTACACTGATTTAATACACATTATTTTTTCACGTATGGTTTTATATATAATATTTTTCTGACAGAAATTGCTAAGGTGATAAAAAATAAACACAGAGTTAATTAATTAATTATATCGCAAATTTAAGGTATGGACTCTCACTACAATGACAATGACGGCAGTAAAACTCCGGCCTCACAAGCCAGCGGTCCCCGGTTTGATCCCGCGCTACGACATATTACTCACAAACCTGGGCGGTCGCTCTGGCTAGCCAATGTGACTTATTCCCGTGATGGTACCTTGCTGTATTTAGATAACCGCACATGCGTATTGGCCTATGGTAAACGGCAGTAGACGTAAAAAATCTTACAAATTTTTTGCCTGGTCATTATTATTGTTTTTCGAGTTTGGCCGATGTCTGTAAAAACCAATTATACATATAACCAATGTCTTGTCCATTGATCGCGCCTGCGGTTTCCGAAAAGCAATAATCGGACTCAATATATTCAAACCCAAATGGCGGTGGGGGATGCTTGTCGCATTCCCTACTTTCAATTTCAAATTGCTTGGTTTTCACTTTGTATTCATATGAAATCCCTAAAATAAAATTTCATTTTACACCACGAACATTATTTTTGCCGTAGTTTATAAAGTGGATAAAGTATTGATGTACAGTAACCAAAAATATAATTTAAGTTAAAAAATCGATCGACCGTTTGGTATTCATATTCATTATTTCTTAGTTTTTATATCAATCGTTGTAATAGAAACAGTGATAGAACAAAGGAGTCATTCTCTTTGAATTAAAAACTTATGAACAGTAGAATGGCTTTCTTCAAATGAACAAGGGGTATTTGTTCTCATTTTGTTATTAAACTGGATGCTAAAAATAATACTTTACAGCTTTTTACCCTTAAAATAATGTTACAAAATATGTATTAAAGTTATTTGGGTTAAAAAATCAATAGTTCTCATTTTACTACGTGTAAAGTATTGCATTGAAGTTTTTCTTAGCTTGCATTAAAGCTTAGAGAAAATTGATTTGTATGTTAAGTAAATACTTAAGTATAATTAAGGTAACTGAACCATTAATGAACATATACATCCACGCATATATTTTTTGTACAAATTTATAAATAACTTTTAACTTTAAACTTACTCCAAGGACCTTTCAGCAAAGAAGTCTTCTCGAAAGAATAATCTAGTTTAAAAGCTCTTCCAAAAGAGCGTTTGTTCATGGGAATACACAAACAATAAACGTTCTATAAAATAAAGTGTTAACCCTATTAAACAGGGTGTCCATCTTTAACCTTACAAACTTTACCAGCAAACTTAGCAACTTACTTAGCAAACCAAAATAAACAAACAAACAAAACCATGTAAACATAAGTCCATTCTTCCAATTTGTTGTTTATACTTAAAGTTCTTTCTCTATAACGTTTAGTGTATTAAGTTCATATTTTGAATGTACCTTTATCTCATCAATGTTTTGTTTTTTTCACTTAAAATATTGATTCCGATGTGTATTTGAAAAATGGTGGTCATTTCAAATTGTTTAGCTAAAAACACATATGAATTAAATGCATTAAGAAACTAAACTAGGTTAAATTACATTATGGGATTTCCATAAATTACATCCATAAAGGATTTCCAAGGATCAATCTGGCGGACCATAAGGTAATTTAACCTAGTTTAGAGTCTAATTTTGATCCGGAAACAAACAACCAAAAAACATGAAACATTAAGAAAATTTTACGTGAGACAAAAAAAGTTGAAAAAATAAATAATCTAAAGAGGGAACCAAGCCTGTAAAAATCTAACAATAAATAATAGAGTTATTGAAATTTTTCAGAAAAAAAAACATTTATGTTTGCTTTATACTTCCGGCAACTTTATGTTCTTTTAATAATCACAATATCTCTATTAATTGCTATCAGATCTTTACTAACGTGATGGTATTGGTTGGATATAATTTTTTTTTTGCTTTTTTATAAATTTTTTTTATAAAATTTACTGATTTTTAGATATTTGCTTTTAAAACTTTTGAAATAACAGCCATTAAGAAATTCACATAAAATCCTGGAAATTAACTTTGTGTGGCAAGGCTACATAACCAATATGAAGTCAATACAACTTCAAGTTACGGAAATAAAAATTATGAGGTGGAAAAACGAAATGGCGAATAGCTTATTAACAAAAAAATTTAGGACGTAGTATAATATGATTTTTTTTATTTTGCTCGCTGAAATAACATGGAAAAGTTTGTAAAGGATGAAGCTGGACTCCTGTATACAAATGAATTAAAAATATTAATCCTATTAATACTATAATTCAAGATTTGTTAATGGATATACCTTGTTAGGCATATTATTGTCCAAAATAATGTTAACGTTGATAATTTTTTTAACTATTCCTTATAATTATTATATTATAACTAGTAGACCGGTTACTTATATATTTTTGTGTAGTTTTATTTACGAAATCCAACAGGCGATCATCAATTGTATGTCATAAATATAAACAAATTAATATTAAAACTTTATGTATAGAAATTTATCTTATACTAAAATATACTGTTAAATAAATAATTTTGTCATTTAAACTAATTTTAGAGATGCATTGTTACCTATGTTACTCATAAGGAGGAGATTAGCAAATTGGTAAAACTTTCCTCTCGAGTCTGAGCTATACACTTCAACTTTGAATCCTCCTACCAGACATAAAACATCTTGTGGTTTTCCAACTTGTGCAAAAATCTTAGAAGTTGTTAATCCTTGAACAACAGTCATATTCCAACTAGTCCGAATGGAATAGCTCAAATAGGGATACTTTATTCTAGTTTGAAAGACAGTGGATGCAAGAGATACAATAATTTGCTTTCCGTAACGAAAATTCATTTAAATAAGTTCAGTTATGAAGGTAGATTGGACTTGTAATTGGCTTTATTCATAAGTAATACAATATAGGCTATTATGATTTTTAATCACAAATTGAATTTTATTTATTAGATTCAAACTATTTTAGTAAAATTATGTCGAGCATTTTGGTTTAGTTTATGTAAATTCTGAAACACATGAATAATAATAATAAAATACAAATCTAATTTATAATTGTTTAAAACACATTACAAAGTGATAAAAATCGTACTAACATAAATCTTTGACATATTACTCAGTCATTTTTATGCTAAAATTTGTTTATCAGTAGATTGTGCGAGACACACATTTTAATACATTATTTACGTAAATAATGGTAACAACTTTGTTAACATATAGATATAAAAATTTTACTTTCAAACAAATGGGGTTTAAACCCTTTTAGCATAGTTAAAAAGCTGTTGTACTTTAATTGTACACATTGAATGTTTAAAAATTTCCATCTTATAAGTTATAGCACAGTTTTAAGGTAGAGTTGTAAAACAGCAGTATCGTATAAAGTGTGGTGCACAGTTTTTTATGTCGTAGTAACACATGAGGAGCAAAATATTACATAAACCACAACCAGAAGAATGAAAGAACACTTTATTAGTGTACTTTGCACTGCAGCACAATTACAGAATATGTACGACCTTTTAACTTGTCAGAGAGGAAATATGCTGAAAATATAAGAACATTTTTTATTGTTCCCTACATGGTTATTTTATTTTTTTTTATTTTAATAGTGAGTTTTCCACACTCTTAGACACTTTTATAAAATAGCCCCTTCCATAAAATTTGGATGTATAAAACCGAAAATGTATCAAACTAACAGACTGCAGCATATTACCATGTTATCCGAGCAAAACGTACCGTATTTGTCAACAAACCAGAAGTTTAGATCTGGATTTACGCCTTTTCTCGTGATCATACGTTCATATTAGCTGTTAATTTGCAGCTACTATTAACAGTTTTAATTAAGTGGTTGATTAAAATAGAAAATAACTAGACTTTTTGCCTACTAAGAATACTACCACAGGGGAAGTATTTTAAATACCGGGTGTCCATAAACTCGTGCCCTAATTTCATAGCTTTGCTGTACGGACACCATTATAGCTACAAACATTTTACATTTCTCGTTTTCATGGGAATTTAATTCTAGATTTCCCTTTTAATTTGTTAACACCTATTTTGTCACACCTATATTTGTTAACACCTGAAATTAGCTGATTGACATTAATGCAGGTTACTTATAATTGCACCACAAAAATTAATCTTGGTGGCCCGACTAAATAGCCTACCTTTCACAACGCTTGACCTCTCTGAATTTTTTTGTCCTCTGATTTGTTTAAGTTTTGGTTTATTCTTCCCCAGTGCCTGATTTAGAAACTCTAAAAGACAAAATAATAAATACAGTGAGAGTCCGTTACTCAGGAAATGTGATCCGAAACCAAAAATGGTTGTTAGTATAAAATTATAAAAGATAACTAAAAAGTCACCTAAAAGATTTACGGGCTACCCAAGGCGCACATATTGAAGTGTATTGAGTTTGTGCATAGCTGTAAAAAACTTAAGAAATGACTTGTTAGAACTGAAAATAAAACTTTATCTAACCAACAATTGTTCTCACACAATTCGGTTTCTTTATCAGGGCAAGACTTTATGGACACCCGGTACTTAGAGAAGTATTTACCACTTTTTGAATGACAACATGGGATAGTCAGTAACTATGTACCTTAAACTTGAAATCCCATGATTTCAAGTGCTTACGTGATGAAAGTAAAATCAAAAATTTTACCTCTGATCCTAACCATTGTCATTCGAATGGGTTGAATGAAAGATATACAGTTATTCAAAAGAATAGATTTGGGAGACCCTAAATTGGATGTTCAAAATATCATGAAAACTTTTCTAACAATTCTTTTCAGCAACAGGTTATCTCCCCAACAAAGTAACAAACAAATAAATCTCTAGGGGGCTAGTGTTTGAAAGGCAGTTGTGGTTACCATTAAGTTAAAAAAAAAAAAAAAAAAAAAAAAAAAAAAAAAAACAAAAAAAAAACTGAAAAAGAAGATAAAAGTCAATGTCTAACGTTCCAGATTAACGTTCTCAGTTAATCCAGATTAACTGACAAAAGACTGAAAAAAATTCACGATTAACGTGCAAAGTGGCAGGGGTTCGAGTTAGGAGAAGCAGTTTAGGTTAACTTGTAAGTTCCAATATACAAATTTTGCAGAAAAATGGCATTGGTTCGTCTCTCATGACCCTTCGTCTCTCACGTTCGTCTTTCATGTATAGCAAGCACAGGACTGAATAAACAGAAACATGCCGATCGGTTGAGACGGAGAACTACGAGTAACTATGAGTAACTCGTGACTATTTTAGATGGATCATATCATTTGAGAGGTTATTAACTGTTAGCATGATTTAAAAATGTGATATATTTTAAAAACAAATGATTATTTTACTATATTATCCTGTTTTGTCAAGACGCAACGTACTTTATGTTTAACTAATTAAATCAAAGAAAACAAAATGAGGGTTATACATAACATTTTATTTTAAATGCTATTAATATTATCATTTTCTTTCTTTGGAGCATTTCTAGGAAGCCCTGGGTAGAAAGGCAAAGGAAAGTCGACTCCATTCGCGGCAGCGCCTGGGTTCTACGAAAAGCAATAACTGGGCCTGATAATATATCAAACCCAAATGGTGATGAGTATCACTTCCCCTTTTTCAATTGAAATTCGTTGGAATTTCTTCAGAATTTAGATAAAATGTTTATCAATAACTATAATTTATAATAAAGGATTATGTTAAGAGTAATTATGTTCATAACATATGCTTCAGGAAGTTTAATACACGGTTTTTTTTAAATTAAAACACGGATACATATAAATGTATCGATAACCTATGCATTTTTAAAGGACCACTTTCTTTTAGTATTATTGCCATAGCAGACATGAAAGGCATAAAAACGGTATTTAATGATTTCCGTAGGGGATGGATAAATTTAAGCAATACTTTAACGAGTTTTGAGGACATTATCTTTGCTTTACGCCCAAATTTTCTATCGTAATTGATATAAGTTTGAATTTTTTAAAATCATGGTATCTTTTTTTTATTTTACACATTTTGATTTAAATGATTAAGTTTACAGCATAAATATGCATGTCTCTACCCCCATATGCGTTATGGGGTGACTGTTTGGTAAGTGGAGTCTTCATGACTTAATCACGATGACGCAATGATGACGCCATGACGACACAAATGATGACGTCTTGAGCCAGAGTCACCGAATAGCCACTACTGAAAACATTATGTTAACTTTTTTGAGAGATCATCCTGCAGGATATATAGTTTCGGGTAACAACCATTTTAATATACTTAAGAGAAATTAAATATATTAATTTTCCTGAACGTTGCATAAATAGGTGGAATTTTTGTAACATAGTAACAGTCCAAAACACGAAACAGTTTCGTCTTAAAAACATACTTATTAGTATTTTATTAAAATTTTCAATGTTATCCAACAAAGAATTACACACCTTAACTACTATAATACTTTCAAACCTCAGAAGGCTTCTGAGACCAAGTTAAAAATGAATTTTAGCGTTAAGGACTGACTTTATGCAGATCAGGTCTTAGTTGAAGTTATCACTTTTATAAAGTCGATTAGTTTTTGAGAAAATTTTCAATGCAGCATAGTTCATAAGATTCATAAAAAGTGATTTCCGTAATTCATGATCACACAAAACACACTCATACAAGATGGTGTATGAAATTTGAAAATTAAAGAGCAGTGAACATAGAAATACTAAATTTCATTAACCAAAAGAAAAAAGCTGTCATAAGTTTGTTCAGATTAAAGTCCTTTTAACGATTTACCCTGGCAATACAACTAGCAACAAACTTGTAATAAAAACATCAGATGATTTTAACATTTTAAAATTAATTTTTTTACGATACCAAAAGTTTAGTTACAAAGGAATGTAATAATTTTGTAGGGTTTAAAATTAAGCATAAAAATACTAAGTATTACCAATAGTTATCAAAGTGTCAATAAAGTTTAAAATTTAATCTATTTTCACTGTCGGCTAAGGCATCAACAACAACATGGTGTTTGTTTACGTTTATCAGTTTCATCTTGTCAAATTTATTGGTGGCTTGTACATCGATGTTATTTATAGCCCTGAAATTCATTTTATCTGAATGTCAAAATGTTTGTTTACATTTTCATCAATGAGTCCATTTTAATCTGACACGAATACAATATAAATTAAACCGACACAAATGGTATTACCTCACAATAGCATTTAAATTAAATCACAATTATTATCCTTTTTAATTATGGTCTATTTATAAACTAATACATGATATATTGAGAATGGTTAAGAAACATTTGATACGCTACATTTTATACCTCCTATAAAGAGTATCAGTGACATTTAGTACTAAGTTGCTATTTTTATAACAAAAGTGTACTTTTATACCAAGTGCATTGCGTGGACTGGTACGGGAATTAAATCCTGCTAATTCGAAAACCTAACATTGTTTACATTTATTGTTGTATAGATAAAGTATTTCCCAACTGGAGTCCATGAAAATCCACTAACACATGAGCATTATGTTGTTAGTAGGAATACTAGTAAAAAATCATGATGTATGATTTAGCGTGCTGAAGATAATACTTTTATTACATTTAAGACTTATTTGACATTCTCAACTAAAACTTATGGTTGACTTAAAAACAAATACAAATATATTAAAAACAAAAAAGTAAAATGTACACCAAACCGGCAATCATACTAAATTAAAAATACAAGACCTCAAAAAGGTTTAGATTTCGCCTATGGGTCTTAAATTGCAATTAATATTGTTTACAGAAATAATATACCGTTTTTTTTGTTTTTTTGTTTTTTTTTTCTAAGCAATAGTATAACATTTTCTGATGACTTGTTATCATGGATTGCAAAGTAATAATCATTGTATTATATTTAAAACATATATATAGCTTGTGCTATAAAAAAGCAGGGTGTTAAACTGCTAGGTAATTATGTTTATAGGCCAATAGGCCAAACTAAAATAAGATCAGGAAAGAATCTCCTTTTTTTACTTTGAACGTATTTTTTATACATTAAAAATAAATGTGAAGAATCCTGGTCTTCGGGGGACGACCGCGGTGGAGATGAGTTGTAGGACGTTGCCGACGTTTCGGACGCGATACAGCGGTCCATTCTCGAGGCGCAATAACACTCACTCACTGCCCGGCTGGCCCAATGTTGGCGTTATATACACTCGGGGGTTATTAAAAAACAAAATGTATATCCACAATTATGTTTTTTCCAATTAAGTACTTAAATTTTAAAATGCGATGAATTGTATATATTTTATTTTATTTTTGTAAGAAATTTAAAATGGAGGACATGTTACAAATTTTTAATTGGAACAAGTTATTATACTAAGGCCCTGGAATTAGTCATTTTATTCACATTTCTAAAACTGTGGAGTAAATATGATTTATTTTTAAATTTAAGACGTATGGTTGGTTTTTATTTACATTAAAATATTTAAACAATAAGTAAAACATTTTAAATAAATGCTGACATATTTAATAGACCGATATTGTAATAATAGTTAAGGCGAAACCACATTGCACACTTATTAATTCCCTAACAATATCTCGTGATAAGGAGTGGTCAGCAGCTCTGAACGATCCATCATAGGGTTTTAAGGAGGCATCAGACACTGACTTTCACCTAATTAATGATCCACAAGCCTTTATGCATTAACACCAGGTACACTTTTATAATCTTACTTTTGTTTATGTGTTGAATAATTTTGTCATACATTTTTTCTAAGTAAATAGCATGTTTGTTGTTGTATTATATGTAAAAAACATTTTACCATGTCAAAAAGTTACTTTTGGCCTTATTTTGTATGCACGAAAACGTAAATTTACGACGAAATCACATTACATATATTTTTTATATGGTCCAGCCACGCTATGAGATTATCAGCTTGTATAACCTTTTTCTTAATTTTGTAGATGGCTTTTTCTAAAACTTTATAATTTACTTTATAAATTACTTGATAAATTATAGATGGCAAATTATCAAGTTTGTTAAATCTTAATTTTTTTGAGCTTAACAAAAACAATTCTGAATTGTATTACTTTTTGTGTAATACCATAATAATTTTGGTAACACATTTTTAAATGGCTTTACACTATGGCTTTTAGTAAAGCGTGATCAGAAACGAACTGACATCTCTACAAGATTTTTGCAAGGACCAGGCAATCTTTTTGCAAAAGGCAAAAATTTTTTTATTCAATTATACATAAAAGTTATTGAACATATACTTGCTAGTTGACAAGAATAACGAAACAACGGTGTTCATTAACCACTGAACTATGTCCAGGTTGTTTTCCACTTTTATATTATAATCATTTACTATTCACTTTTATAAATCCCCTTATAAACTTGAAACTGAAACAATTGTAATTATAGCTATTTAATTTTAATCTTAATTAATAAACGACTAAAACAATTTCCAGTTCGTAATCGAAGTTGTGAAATGAAACATGAAACGTTGGGCGACGTCAGTGACGAATGGCATCGTTAAAAGAATTGCCCCTTTGAATGACATCAAATTGTTCACAGTTATGGGCTCAACGAGTGAATTGAAACAAAAGTTGTTTGAAAGTATAATTGAGTGAAAATAATAAACTGCAAGAGTAATTATCTGATACTGCATATGTGGTGTAAGGTTTTTTACTGAAACAAACACTTAGTGATTTAATGAAATAAATCAACTAAACTATCATTACAGTAAACGTATTTTATAATTGATTATTAATTATAAAGTTTTTTTGGTGTTATTTATGAATTATTAAGATTGCAAATGTATAAACGATAAAATTATCAATATTTTTCGTGGTTTAAGTTCTATAATTTCATACGGTAAATTATACTACGTAAACATTATAAAATATTTAATGATATTGTAATCTAAAACCATAAATGTCACATTTCATTGTACATTTATCGATTATCAACATTGGTTATATACTAACCATATTACAATATTAACCATCCAAGGTCAAAGTAAAATATTTTTTTACATCTTCATTTGATTAGCAATTGATCAACCTAAAATCTTGAGGGATTCAATGTTAAATTAAAAATTGATGATCATACTCTTCATATTGATCATAGTCGTGTAAGTTGAACGAATCAAGCAGTTTATCTATTTAACGGAGTAGCATTTAATAATATAAATTAAAAATGTTAACTGGAGATGGGTTTGGTACGGAGATGTTGAGTGTCTCTATACTGCAATGATAGAGGCCACCAATAGGACAACCACTGCACGAAAAGACAATTAATTTATGTGAGGGAAACATTGACGTAGGGTCTCCACGTCGGTATATTTTAAAGTAGAGTAGATAAAATACAAGACCTTCTGCAAGTCACAGTATTAATATAGATTCAATGTTATATTCCAATTTTGTGTTTTAGTGTGCTGAAGACTAGCTTGCAGAAGGTACATTTATTCAAGGAAAAAATATGAACATTATTTAAGGCTTATTAATAAGTAATAGAGACATATCGAGGGATGATACAATCAGCCGATCACATTTATTTTGAATATTAAAAACTCACACAAAACTACCCCTCAGTTACATTATGATACATAAAACATCGAATATGTTGTTATTATTCTCATATTGCTTTGAAAACATACTGTAAAATTATTAAGAAACCAAACTTTAGTTTTGAAGGAAACTAAATTCATAAGACACGAGGTTTGTCGGTAAACAATGTTTTTGGTATATAATGCTGTCGGAAACAAGGAACCATTCGTTTGTTTAAACTTCTTATCGTCATTTTAATTCATACTTCAATGGGAATACATCATGAATAATTGAAAGCAAACCAAAATATAAAAAGGTCTTCATAGCATTACTCATATAAAAATGTCTTGTATAGTTTACAATAGAAAAACAAATTTTAATTAAATTGTTTTTCAATTTAAATGATCAAGTTTAATTTAAACCGCAACGAATAAACATGTTAGTATTTAACCCTTATTTCATGTAAGTAAAAGCTTTCTAAGAAAGCTCCTACTTCTAGCTTTCTAGCTTTCTAGGAAAGGTTGTGAAGAATTTATTGACAAGTTAAACATGTGTAACGGGTGATACCAGAACCCAAGAACTCTAGAAGAACTTTTGTTAGCTGTAAGGGACAACTTTACAAAAGGAAAACGCGTGGCACCTCATTACTCAACTCTAAGTATCTTCTGTTTTGTAGGACACCTTTACGTTAAATACTTAAGTGATATAACGTGGCGAGAGTCGTCAACAACAATGTTCTAGAGTATGTCTCTTAAAATACCTGATTTACCTCTTAAAGTTATTACTCACACTAAAACACTAAACAAGAGGTTTCCTCAAATATGTAAACATATAAATTAATGTTTCGCTGCATATTAAAATTATTTTCAAACTTCTATAATTTAACAGAACTCTTAAGTTTTACAAAAAGACCCCGATTCAAATATTAAATCTTTTTAAATTAACTTTTGATACACTTAACTGTTTTAGTCATTTTTACTTCTACAACGTTTGATCGTTTAAAGTTCATAAACAGGTGCAGTTTCAAACTTTTGTTATAGGTAGTTTAAATTACTATCTCTTTTTATAAGCATTGTTTTAAACTCTTCACCATCAGCCAACCTTTTTTCGTGTAAGGGTGGGTTTAGTGTAATACCATATAAACGTGCTTCATATTACCTTGGTAATATTTATGAATACTGACGCTTGCTTTAAAATTCAAAGAAGTATAAGAAATAAAATACAAAAATTAAAATAAGAATGAGAATGAGAGAAACTTTATAGAAAAAGTTGTATTTAAAGAGGCTGTGATGTGTTTTATATGACAATTATATGGTTTAAACAAAAATTTAGTATTATTAAAATTGTTAAGAATCAATCAAACAGATAAATAATTTTTGTATTATATACACCTTTTTGTATGGTTATATATAAAGATTTTTTTTAATACATCAGTTGTGTTTCTAAGATGCTTCATAATGTTTTGTCTTTTGGTTTCTGGTTTATAATTTTAATTACACCTTATAATAGCTAAACGAATAAAATGTGACTTATATTATAGGACAATGGAAGTATACAGTTAAGAATCGTGTTCATTAAAATTAATAAAATTTAAATTAGGTACACAATTTTTATGAACATTTTATAAAATTTTCTTTAACTTCAACCAGCTAAATGTTTTAATGCTAACATTTAAGATATTTTGACATATTAAACCACCTGCAAACAGAAAACCTACAAAAATAAATAAAGAATGGTTTTATGATATTAAGTATTTGTAAACCATCGCTATCAAAATTCCTCATCCGAAATAACGGAAGGCTATTGTCAGAACGTGATCAAACTATACATATACAACCATGGGTCGTCTGGGCCCAGTTTTCTGTTTGTTCTTCAATATGTAACTTTTACTTCTATCGTGTTATTTTCAAAACAAATCGAGGTATCGAATTGAAACTTGGCCTGACTATTGTGTACGTCAAGAATGTTTTAGCGATGAATTTGAATAATTGTACCTTTTTAAATTTCAAAATGGTGAGTAACTCTAAACCCCAAATGATTAAAAATTCAATTTATAACAATATTTATTGGGGTTAATATAACATTTTTCCCTTTTTTATTAAAAATAAATAAAATAAAAAACTATTAAGTATTGGACAAAAATGACATACGACATTTGCAATATGTAAAGCTCAACGGTTGGATGCAAATGGTAGTTTTCATTAGTAGGAGCAAAAGTTGGTAATTTTGTTGCGCATCTTGTGTTCAAACCGAGGCGCAGTTGAGTTTTAAAACCGATTAAGCATCAAAACGACACTTTTTTCCCGAGTGATGAACAACGATTTTTTCTATCATAATCCAAAATTACACTTTTTGCACTTTTACACTAACTATAAAGTTGTATTTTCGAAGTTATATTAATGTAAGTAAGTAATATGCAGTAATATGCAGTAATCAAAGTAAGTAATATGCAGCGTTTACATTTATGTTACAAACAATGCTCTTTATAACGTTTGTATTTCAAAATTCTGCACCTCAAAATCAATAAATGAAGAATAATACACTTAGCAAACAGCTGAACATTCAGTCCTATTACCTAAAAATCTTGTAGCTGATTTTTCAGTCCTAGGACAAAAAATAAACGGTTTTGGTACTATTGAAAAAAAACCGCTGATTTCATTCAAAAAGAAAAAAAAATACAATTGCTCTGATCAAAAATACAATAGATCTGACTGTAGATAATCTTTGAGTTATGATTTTTCTAAAGCTTTAGAAAGAAATCTCTTAGAATTTAAGAGTTTTTTGTAAGAAAAAAAAACTGAAAAATCTAAATTTCTCTTTTTTAGGAATAAATTTAACATCCCTAGCAAAAGCAGTCTGGACGTACGCAATCTGTATGCTAAGTTTCAACACAATAATTGAAGTATTTTCATAATATCAAGAAACTACGTAAGAATTGCAGAAAACTGGACCGACATATGAATAAATATAGTGTATAGTATACCTCGGTGCAAGTAGGTAATATCGAAATTAGTTCCACGTTGTTCCGGGACTCTGTATATTAAGAAACAGTAATTGACTGGCTGGTAGCTGAGTGGTATAGTGTTCAACATTGAATCCAAAGGTTGCTGGTTCGATTTTGAGGAACGTTTGTAGCTTTTTTAAGGATCAATTCTAAGCCCAGTTGCCATTTTGTCATTGGGATATTAATTAATGATGCTTTCTAACAACTGGTCGATGTTAGATAGTAACAAGACTGGGGTTTGGTCCGTTCCCCTTCAAAACATAAAAAACGCCAATGTCCTAAATAGACAAAAAAAAACATAAATAGATTATCGTTTAAATTACTTTCAATTAGAATCCCAATTGAATGGATTATACTGCACATTCATGAATATTTTATAAAATGTTCTTTAACTTCAACCAGTTAAAAGTGTTTTAATGCTAAAGTCCATAAAGTCTAACCCTGATAGAGAAACCGAATAGTATAAAAACAATTGGTGGTAATATGATATTTTATGTTCAGTTTTAACAAGTGACTTCTTAAGTTTTTTATAGCTGTGAACTAACTCAATACAGTTCTATATGTGAGCCTCGGGTCAACTCCAAATCTTCTAAGAAACTTTTTACTAGTTTTTTTTCCACTACTACAGTTTTTTTATATTTTATTTGAACTTTCCTAGTTGATGCACGTCACTGGATTTATTAGTCTATTTTTTAGAGTTTCTAAACTCGGAACTGTAAAGGAATAAAAGAAAATCTTTCACAAATCCATAAAAAAGAAATCAAGAGAGGTCAATTATCGTGGCACTTTAGTCAGGCTTTTACGATTTGTTTAGGTAGTACATAAAGTAAACTTAATTTTTGTCAATCAGCTGAGCTTAGGCATTAACAAATTAGGCTAATGAGAGAAAACTTTGATTAAATTCTTTAATTAAATTAAAACGAGATATGAGAGATGCGTGTCGGTATAATGATGTCCACCCACAAAAGCTAAGAAACCAGGGCTAGACTTTGTCGATACCCAGAATATTGAATAGCTGTATCTATTTTGCTATTGATGTATCTATAGTAAAATTTAGATATTAATCCAATATTAAAGATCATTGATAATATGTTTGTAGGTAATTTTATTTTTTAGTCCGTAAATTAATTTAATAAATTGATTTATTACCATTTCAATTCATGTGCAACACATTGATTGCTTTAATGCACACTACATAATTAAAGTGGAAAATACTATAAGATTTTATCATAAACATGAATTTTGTAAACTAATATATAATATAACAAGATTAACAAAATGTCTGTCAATATAAATAATCTCGAAACGGGTTGGTTAAAGGGAAATAAAGTCCCAGATAAAAAAGAAGATTATGTAGGCCTTAATCAATGATTCATACCTCACACGTTTCCGAACAAAAATAATAAGAGAATAATAATACTTTCATTAAACCCTGAAAAAGTGACAGAACATTTTCCTTAATGTAACTGTAGGTACAAGAAAAAACTTTGAACAAAAAGATAAAGTGGTGATTTTGGCTAACATGATTTATATTGAAGAATTTTAAGTAGAAAATTAAATAATAAAGTTACGAACAGAAATAATCTATAAAAAATATGTTATCATGATGGTGTTAATTAATTAATTAATTGATGAATCGTTAAAACTGCGTTTATAGTTTACTTGGCTTTTGTGCACCTTTTGACCGTTATTACTGTATATTGATACAGTAATAAAATTTATTTTTAAGCTACAAAAAGGTAATTAAAATCCCTAACAACAATAATAAAAAATATCTTAACTTTTATAAAACTACATTTTAAAGACAAATTTTTTATTTCAATACATAAATTAAATATTAATTATCCAACATGTTTTCTAACTATCTTCAATTAAGAATCACAGTTTCAGTGATCAGAGTTTGACCTCGTTTTGTTTGAGAGTCTTGTTCGTAGGATAAGAACTTCTGAGAAGTTGGAGAGCCACAAGATGTTTTATGTCTTGTAGGGGGATTCAAAGTTGCATGAGTCAGAGATTGAAGCAATAGTCCTGCCAATTAAACTTGTTAATATTATAGATTTTAACTTCATGTAAAATTTTCAAACATAATTGTGAACTGCAATTACATTATTCTTCAAAATTATTCAATTAAAAACTTTATTAAAACATTGTATTATTTAATGCAGTAACTATTTATATAATAATGACATTATATTTATTAGAAAAAGAATTTTGTTTCTGTTTTAAAAAGTTTTATTTGACTCCCATAACAACTTAATATAGAATAATTAAGAGAGTCCAAAGAAACACTAGATAATTTAAATGGAGTTTTATAACAGATAGATTCACTATGTATATCAAATCATAGATAGAATTGCATTGACGCATTAAGTTTTTATTGCGACATTCAATATGCCTAATAGATTCAGAGTACATTAACAACCTTCCGATTATGTCAAGTTATGTTTAAATGTAGAAAACAATTTTATTTGGAATTCTAGAGTGAGGAAAGTGATGATCTTTTTAACTAAATATATATAAAGTCGCAGAGATTACACGGAAATGCCGCATTTTAAAGGAAATCCCACTTTATCAATTCAACTCAATTTACTAGCTTATTAAATCTCAGAAAAGATTATGATGTCCAATACGCATTTATAACTAACTAACCCACCCGAAAGAGCTTTGTTAGATATTTCATATTAAGTTATACATGGAGATGTCAGGTGATGGATGGTTTTTATAGTAAAAATATTTAGCTGACTAAATATTTAGAACTGTTTACTAAGTTATGAGTGCTATTACAGAAACCAGGTAAAAAGACAGTAGTTTTCATCATTGCGGTTGAAAGTGGCATTTTTCTGAGTGCAATCTCGTTTACAATGCAACTAAAATGAACATTTAAATTTAAATTAACTTAGTAACTTTTAAGTTTAGAACTTCCGGTTTCAATCCGGTAAAAGCTCGAGGTGATCTAGACACCAACCATCAATCACTGGATTCAGTTGTATCCTCTTTCTAGCAGCAACCGCGTAACCCATTGGTGGTCCATTTCGGTAAGTAAGTTTCTTAAAAATTTACCTACTGATAGTACTAAACTACTATTATTAAAAAGGTACTGAACTCTTTAAACAATGAGTAAAAAATTATAATTAAAACGTCATTGCTTAAGCTCGGACTAACTATAACTGGACCGAGCCCTGTCATGCTAACTGAACCAAAAACCGTGGAAGTCTGGACCCCGACGGGTGGCAAAAGGATCCGATGTCGCGGGACCCGAGCGAAGAACATCCAAACAGCGCTTCATGTAACCTGACATTTAAGCCAGTCTGAATGTAAATAAAAAGGTTAAATTTATATTAAAATTTTCATCTTGAAATTGTGAATCCAATAGTATGTATTTAAACTTTAAATGGTCTGCTATTAATTTTTATTATTAGTTAAACTAAAATTCTTTTTAGTTCGTCTTAAATAGTGACACGAAAAAAGTAGTATGAGAGAAAGTTTTTTCTTTTTGGGTCAGGTAAAAAGTGTCCGCGAAGAAGTTGTAGAAAAAATTCTAAATAATTTTTTTTATCTCAAGTAATCTTTTCTAACATTAGCCGTTTCCGCTACAGATAATATTTTATATCAGTGGATTCGGCCCGAGCGCTGATTCTTGGATACCCGCGAGCTCGACACAAGAGCGCGAACCACACAACATACACAATACGTCTATCGTGCTATAATAAATCCTATTGTCTTGTAAATATATCAAAAATCAGTCAATATTTAGGGCAACCATTAAGAGAGGATGTAGTTGCTGTTTGTGATCATTTTTTAGTTATGGCTATGTAGTTTTTAGTTATAGTTTTTAGTATGGTAAAATATTTTATTGCACCAACCGAGCTGACGGACAGAACAAAGACCTGTAATTTTTCAGGTGAGCTATTGTATACGAGTAGTTTTAGGTTTAAACATCATAGTAATATTTTTAAATACATTTTAAATACCATGTTTTATATTACATATGTAGATTTAATGCCAGGAAATCGCAATCAAGATGGTCATGTCAACATTGTTTAGATGTAATGTTGTTAAGAGATTATAGAAAAAATTAAAGGTACTTTGACTTTGTAAATGTGGTAACTCTTAAAAATAAGTTAATATTAGACTAAATTGTAAACAGTTGTAACCAAACGCAAATACCTATGAATTTTGTAAACAAGATAGCATTGCTTGCATGGAATGAACTAAAGAGACAAGTTTTTTTTTTTTTCAAAACATCCATCAGTCGAGGAATGTGGGGTTGACCATCACTGTATAAAATTAACTAAGATTATAAGTTTAATGTTTTTTGAAAAATCGTCACCATGATTTGGCTAAGAAAGCAACTGCCAAATCAGATGTATCTCCAGGAACTAGACAAACTAATCAAGTTAATTTGATGTAGTCATGTTTAACAGGGATTGTAAATAAACAGTGTATGAGTGTTTAAAGTATTTTATTCTACCACCCGCTTAATTCTTCAAACACCAATTTTTAGCATCCTGAAATATGTTACTTTAAGTTGTATACAAACTGCACCGTAATATCATAACGAGACGCGAGATAATCACGCGCGCTTCCGCGAAATCCTCAGACGCTCTAGAAAATAATTTGTACAACGATATCTAAAGGTCTCACGAAGAAATGCTTGAGATTAGGAAATAAAATTCAGAATCTTAGCTACAATACTCCCGCTGATAGTTTTTGTTTGGCCAAACAAATAAAAAACTTTCCTGCATCTTACTTTTTTCATGTCATTACTGAATTGAATTAAAAGTAAGTTTCATTAAATTATGTATTATTATTATTTACTGAACCTTTCCTAATCTATTAAATACTGTAAGAATCACCATTTCAAGCAGAAAATTTTAATGTTATACTGTAAAACAAGCTCCGTTTGTCCGGGCAAAGTTTTTTTCGCTCCAAGGATTTTTGATTTTTTGATTGAATATGGGGGTTTTGGCCACCAGAAATCGATTGGAGCTGGTCCCTTAGCTGGGAAAAATCCGGTTTTCGCGCTAGAGGCCCTTCAAAGTTTCCATGTAATCCTTATGGAGATTTTATTAATTGAACAAAAATCAGCTGATAACTGTAGATATAAACCAATGTGTTACATCTTTAACCTGTAGTTTAAGACAATTATACCAAAGTGCAGCATCCGTCGGCTTGGCGAGTGAGCGAAGCGAACGAGCTCGTCTTTAAAATGGAAGAAAGCGAGTGAGCGGAGCGAATGAGCTTTGTGTGAGAACGAAAGTAATAATTTTACCGAGCTTAAGCTCGGTCCCCTGGTACTTTAATATAAAGTTAATGTATGTATGTAATGTTTTAGTAGGTAGAAATACAGGTTTAATGAAGTGCTGTTTTGGTTTCCGTCGCTCGGTTCCGCTGCTTTTTGCCACCCAATGGTCCTGAGACACCCACGATTTTCGCCCATTGAATGCGCGGTCCATTTATACTTAGTCCGAGCGCTTAAGCTGTCCCTTATCGTAGTAGGTTACATAACAGGAGTAACAGAAGTGTACTAAGAGTTAACTTCCTTCCTTCTTCCGTACTTGAACTCATATACCTAAAACTTTCTAAAAAGGGTTACTTATGCAGTATTTTACATTTTGATGATGTAGACATGTAAAGCACAAACTAACTGCGGTTAACAATGCCAAGTTGCCAAAACATTCAGACCTAATTATAATTATTTTAAAATAATTACAATTTTATGATGATTTGTTGTAACCATCTACTTTTATATACTTTGATGTTGTACATAGGTCTAATAAAACTCTTCTCATACACTGTGGTAACTAAATTATGTATTCTATAGTAAACGGTATGTTTGTAGAGGAAAAACTAATACATTTTATAGGAAATTAGGAGTATTCATTAATGAAACCAAGTATTTCCTGTGTTTGAGCGAAAAAACTTCATGTTCTACTTTGTTTAAATAAAATGCCAGTTAATTTTACATGCAATGGATTATAAAACCTTTATTAGTTATATGAAGCGTTAAAGGAATATAATCTCCTTAATTTATTTATTTTTATTTAAAAATATATATTAATAAATATTTATTTTAAAATATTTTAAATATTTAAAAAAAAAACGTAAGAGAACATGTTTTGTTCTGGAATATGGTACAGGTATTTCACTTCACAAAGGGGTGATGAGGTTAAATACTATATTATTTATTGATTGTGAGAAATGGAATATGAAATATTATTGTTGGACAACAGGGACATACGGGACAGTTACACAGAATTTTTTAAACGTTTTTTATCAATCAATTTAACATAATTTTCGAATGAATTGTAGTATTCAGAATATTCCAAAAGAAAATAAGAAAATAAATATTTCAAAATAACTTAACATTTTCTTTATCGGGGTTGTTTTTGGGAGTAATTTAGGAATTTCTTTTAAAACCTTTTGGAACACAGCATTTAAATTTGAGGCTAACAAAGATAGTAAACATTTAACTAAACCTCCAATAATGCATTCATACAATTATTGTAATAGATAAAGAGATCAATGAGTAGTAAACAAAATATTTTTGTTACGAGTCTCAATTTTAGATTTAACTTTAAACAAACAATACATAAATAAATCAACATACTTATTTAAGTTTAGGTTATTTGCTGACGACAACACAGCGTTTGCTCAGTGTTTGGGCGTTATCAGTTTCGTTTTGGCATGTTCATCAGTGACATATCGCTCAGTATTATTTAATCCTATAAAATCATAGTATCTGTGTGTCAAATGCATTGGTTCATACAGATAATCCTTTCAACTCCCTCTCTCTCTCTCTCTCTCTCTCTCTCTCTCTCTCTCTCTCTCTCTCTCTCTCTCTCTCTCTCTCTCTCTCTCTCTCTCTCTCTCTCTCTCTCTCTCTCTCTCTCTCTCTCTCTCTCTCTCTCTCTCTCTCTCTCTCTCTCTCTCTCTCTCTCTCTCTCTCTCTCTCTCTCTCTCTCCTCTCTCTCTCTCTCTCTCTCTCTCTCTCTCTCTCTCTCTCTCTCTCTCTCTCAGTTGTGGTCGAGCCTCCGTAGCGGAAGGACGCTGTGACGCGCAGCTCCGTCTCACTGGCGCGCCGCCGCAGTTGTTTGTGTTGTGCGTTGTGTTGTCGGTCAAAATAATTTTTAAAATGAAGTGTTTTCATTGTGAGACAACTATTGATCAAGGATCGAAGGTGTTAAAATGCAGTGATTGTTTAAATAATTATCACTTACTTTGCGTTGGAAATCTTACTGAATCGGACTTTGAATATCTACAATCGACAACTAGTTCGTGGAAATGTGTTCTTTGTGAGAAGAAAAAACTATTAAAAACTGACGAGACCCCTGTGACACCATCTGGCGATAGGAAATTTGTTTTTCCAGACAAAGAACAATCGGACAACGATTCTGAATCAAGTGCAATTAGCGTCCAGGAGAGGAAGCAAGGCTACTAAAATTGTAAGCTATGTTCTAAGGGATTTTCGCATAATGCCCACAGAGCAAGGTGTGTTGTCTGCAATTTTACCTTTCACTTTAGATGTGTTGACCTGACAAAGGAACAGTATCAAAAGATGACAAATTGGAAATGTGACCATTGTGATTTAAAAGTTAAGGAGTCAGGGCCCCACCATGTAGAGGAAAAGTCAGATGTCACTTTAAAAGATGTTTTTAATGAAATATTAATTTTTAGAAAAGATTTTGACTCAAAGAACAAGGAATTTCTGATTCGCTAGAAACTTATTCCCAATGGATAGTAGAGAACACAAAGAAAATTGAAATTTTTGACAAAAAATTGAAAAAGTTCTAACCGACATGGATGTTAATCGCGAGAAAATGTAAACTTAAGAAAAATGTAAAAGAACTCAATGACAAAGTCAATGTGCTGGAACAAGCCATGAAAGAGAATGTAATTGAAATTCATGGCGTACCTTTTGAAACTAATGAGAAGGTAATTGACTTGGTTAATAAAATATCAACAGCAATTGGTTTCTCTTTCAATGAACAACTTATTGACAAGTGCTATAGATATCGATCAGCTGGGACCGGGATGCCAGGGAAGCCCCCGGTATTGTTGTAAAATTTGTTCGGAAGTCGGACAAAGACCTATGTATGGAGAAGCGGCGATTGAAGCGGAATTTTAAACTCACGAGACCTGGGCTTATGGGCGGCGATGCGACGGTGATCTACGTGAATGACTGCCTAACACCAGAGATGCGGAGTTGTTCAATGCGGCGCGAGGTGTCAAGCGGGACAAACAATACACTTATTTGTGGTGCGGACGGCAGGATCTACATGAGAAAAACCAAGGAGATCGCTTTGTCATCATCGACAGCCTGAGCAAACTAAATGAACTACAATGATGTCTATGTTTAGGTGAATCTGTCATAGGTAATATTTGTAATTGTTTATTTTTGTGTGTTATTAATTTTTCAGTGAGTGAGAGTGGAGTTTTCCTATTGTATATTAATGTTTTGGTTTGTTCAGTCATTAACAAATAAATAATTATGGGCGAAAATACTAACGTTTTAACCAATGATAGAGATGGTAGTTATTTAAAGATATCAAACATTTGTTTAGTAGTAAAAAGAGATGTTTAAAGATCGCTCACGTTAATGTAGAGAATATTACAGTACACAGAGATTCATTTATTAAAGTTTTTCAGGAGGACTTTTTCGATCTAATTGCAGTCAGTGAAACTTTTTTAAAACCTGAAATAATGTCTGAACCTTACGTTTTTGGCAATTACAATTTACTGAGACACGATAGAAAGGCAAGAAGGAGGAGGAGTTGCTTTGTATATCCGTAAAATGTTCAACTTTCGGATAGTTGCTAGCTCAACTCGTTCGGCCACAGTACTTAAAAAAACTGAATATTTGATCGTAGAATTGAACTATGGTTGGAAGTTGTTAGTTTGTATAGTTTATAGGCCACCTAAAGCAGGATTTTTGTCAGAGTTATATGAAGCCCTGTCTGATTTATTGCCTATTTATAATAATGTGATATTGATAGGGATTTTAATATAGATTTGAGCACGGAAAAGGATTTTCCGGATAAAAATATGCTTCTTACTTTTGTTAACATTGTAATTTAAACATTCTACCCCTAAGGCCAACTTTCCATCTGCCAACTTCAGATTCTTGGTTAGATTTAATAATTTGTAATGATGTACAAAGAGTCAATTGTTTCGGACAGTTTGCTGTATCAGGAATCTCATATCACGATGTTTTGTTTTTAGAGTTAAATTTAAAGGTTAAGCTAATTAATAAGATGGAGTCTGTCACTATAAGAGATTTTAAAAATATTGATGTAGATAACTTGAAGGATGAATGTAATCAGATAAATTGGAATGATTTGTATTTAGAGGATAATGTAAATAGGAAAGTTGAATTATTAGAACAAAAATTGTTGTCATTGTTTGATAAATATGTTCCTGAAAGAAATATTAATAAAGCAAGGAATGTTTGTCCGTGGATCGATAGTGAAATAAGAATAATGATGAAAGAGAGAGATACTCTTTATAAACGTTATCTCAGAATAAAAGACCCAGATGCTTGGGAACGATACAAGACTATTAGGAATAGAGTGAAAACAATTCTTAGAGATAAAAGAAATAGTTATTTTCAAAGAATTCGGGCCAGATAAGTCAAATAAAGATATGTGGAAAATTCTTAAAGCTCAAGGAACTGGCAGGGAAACAAAAAAGCTTTCAGAACCTGTTGTAAATTTGAATAATTTAAATAGATATTTTTGTGGTATAAATAATACTATCAGTAGAGATTTAATTGAGCATTATTCATTTATGAGAAATGACTATGATATAGATAATATGTTCAGTTTTAATAATGTTAATTGTAATAGTATAATTGAAGCCATAAGTGATATATCCTCCAATGCTGTTGGATATGATGGAATTTATATTAAATATATTAAAATTATATTCAATGAAATAAAGATGTATTGTGTCACATATACAATTATTCAATTAGCAGTAAATTGTACCCAAATCAATGGAAAAAAGCTATAATTTACCATTGCCAAAGGTATCAGAACCAGTTGAATGTAAGCAATACAGGCCAATTAATATTTTATGTGTATTAGGAAAAATATTGACAAAATAATGTATAAACAAATAATTGAATTTGTAAATGTAAATAATGTTTTATGTAAGTATCAATCAGGTTACAGATCGTTTTTCAGTACGACTACAGCCCTTATAAGAGTGACCGATGATATAAGACAGCGATGGACAGAAGACAAGTAACTGTTTTAATATTGTTAGATTTAGTCGTGCTTTCCGACTGTGTAAACCATGAACTCTTACTTGCTGTGCTTAAATCTTATAATATGAGTGATAATGTGTCGAATGGTTTAAATCTTATTTATGTAATAGGTTGCAGCGTGTAAGGACAGCTGGTGGTTTATTACCAGATTGGATGTGTAACCCAATAGGAGTGCCACAGGGTTCAACAATGTCAGCTTTGTTATTTGCTTTGTATATAAATAGAATAACAAGTTGTATAAGGAATAGTAAGGCAATGTTATATGCTGACGATATGCAATTGTATATCCATAGTAATGTCGATAATATCAATGAAACAATTTCTATGTTAAATAATGATTTAATGAGTATTCACGATTGGTGTAATAATCACGGTTTAAATCTTAATATTTCGAAGTGTAAACCAATGATTAATTGGAACAAGTAGGCTGTTAAATGGTATTGATATGAACAATGTAAATCGTGTGGTTATAATAATGAAGAAATTGATTATGAAATGTCAGTTATAAATTTAGGTTTAAGAATGACAAATAATTTATCTTGCAAGATCAAGCTAACTATGTTCATAAAAGAGTTTATCAGTGTCTGTATCAATTTAGACGTTTATGTTTTAACCCGCCGATTTATATTAAGAAACAATTGGTTATGTCTTTGATTTTTCCGATTTTTGATTATGCTATTTCTGCATATTGTGATTTAAATGATGAGCTAACTAATAGATTACAAAGAGCCCAAAATGCGTGTATAAGATATATTTATAGCTTAAGAATAGATGATCATGTCACGCCATATTATCATGAACTTAAATGGCTTAAGATAAAAGAAAGAAGAGAATTAAATATTTTGTCACTTGCTCATAAAGTTTAAAATATAAACAACCAGAATATTTGTATGAAACATATCAAAGAATGGCAAGATATCCATACGCGCGCTACCAGATTTAGAAACGAAGTTTTTCAATTCCCGTTACACAGAACGGTTATTTATACTAAGTCTTTTCATGTGCAGTCCATTCGCCTCTTGAATAGCCTAGATATGACAATAAAAGAAACTGAAAGTGTTAGTCTGTTTGTAAAAAGAGTAAAACGTTTATTGTTACAAAGATATGACCCATAAGTCACTACAGTGTTTTGTGTTGTGTTGTAGTTATAAGATATCTCTACCATTGATTATTGATTTTTACATATTTGTAATTATTTTCAGTATTAATATTTCTTTTTATCATTTAGTAAAATGAGAGATTTTATCGTTAGTATAATGAGAGATTTTAAATATGAAATGTAAAGAATAAGGAAACTCGAAGCAATCAGCAAAAATAAATTTGTACTCTACGATAAAATATGTTTGATATACAGTTTCACCTTAACCACGGAGTGTTTTTATATAGACTTAAATTTTTAGAAAATAGTTTTGATTGTTGATTTTTTTTTTGTTTGTTATATATATACAAAGCAATATGACGATGTGTATAAAATGATTGTAAAGCAAGACCACAACTCGATATTGTATAATTGATTGTAATAATTTGGGGCCAGTCTGAAGGAAGAGTGGGCCTATGCCTAATTCAGGGCTGGTAAAATAAAGAAATTGTCAAATTGTCTCTCTCTCTCTCTCATCTCTCTCTCTCCCTCTCTCTCTCTCTCTCTCTCTCTCTCTCTCTCTAAAAACTTTCTTCTAAAAGTGAATAACATCTTGAAGAAAATATATACATGAAGAACAGTTAGTAAGCTATTCTCTTATAGTATAGTTTCATTAGGAAATTATATCAAAATATTTTCCTTTGCTATTTGTTCATTGTAATCAGCATAAAAAAAAACGAAAAACGAAAAGCTGCAACATAAAAAATTTATTAAAAACCTTAGTACCAGGTCTTTCTCGTTGGTTTTAATTTACGTTTACAGTACTATAGTATCCTGGGCGCCAGCATTGATACCAATTCACAGGCGACAGGTGTTTCGAAACCAATACTGCTTCAATGCAGCATTATTTTATTTTTGTTTAGCGTTCGTTGTTATTCTTTGCATTGATGGCAAATTCTACAATCTAATAATACAAAATTATTAATTTTAAAAGTTAGTTTTAGACAAAAATTAATTTTTTCTTAGGTTTCGACTGTTCTAAACTTATATTTTACCACACTACTCTCAAATGCAAAAAATTACAAGCTAGATGTCGAGATCATGGAAAATACATTGCTTCAGACACTGATCGTACTACAGTCTAGGGTTTAAAACATTTTAAATACCTAAAATCAAACTTTTATTTGTTTACTAAAAGTATCACGGTTTGATTTATATTTTATTAAGCTTAATGTGAGAATTCAAAACAAATCAAATGGTATGGAATACAGCCCCTTACTTGGTAAACTACTAGTATTTGTTAAGTTCATCAGCTTATTCAAGTTTCGTAATGTATAGAATGGAGTAGAAACGTAATGATGATAAGATAAATAATAATAATTAATTAATTATCTAATTATATATAGGCATTAATAACTTTATTCATCCTCCATAAACAGTGTCCAACAAAATTACAAAGAGTTCAAGAGTTCTGGAGACATCGCACACAAAAATTTTTCATAGATGCTCTGCTGGAAATGGTATCTGAAGCCAAACAATTCAAATTGAACTTTTTTGAAGTTTTTTCTCACATTTGTGGCTGAGTAGGTGAAACATAATGAACATAATGCAAGAATTTAGGGTTCACAAAGACGGTGTTTTGTTCGTTAATACGATAGAGAACAAATATTTTAAATTTGTAAATATAAATGACTAACAGTTATTTCCAAAAAATATCAAAAGATACACATTCACTAAATTAGCCTTTTATACCAAGCTGCAATCGATGTGTACAATCCTGAATAGGTATTTTCATAATAATAAACTTAAGTATACTTAATAACTTAACTAGAAGCAAATAACTGAAAATACAAGAATGTTTCAAACAATATGTTTGATGCTCTATAGTAATTTAACATTTTAAAGTTGGATTTACTTTACATTATATCGAGACAGCCATAAATTGAAGCCACCGAATTTGGAATGACTTTTACTGTTTCACCTGAGGCTGAATATAGACACTCTTGATATTGCCCCACCTAAACAAAATTCATTCGGGATCTTTTCGCTGTTTGTATTGTAGATAACTGTTACATTTCTGTCAGCTTTTATTTAATGAGCTATCCATAAAATATATAAGGAAACTATAATCTTATTAAATGGCCAATAATTTGTAAAAACTTACAAAATCAAAGCTCACGCGCAAACATATCCTCAATTGGACAACCTGATCGCAAATGGTTATTAACATTTTCACTGCCATCTAATTTACTATTATTTTATTTTACTTTTTTAACGTCATCATTTTACTATTATCTAAATTTATATTAAAAGTGTGATTTAATCATCTTAACAAGTTACTAGAAAGCCAAATCCAATATTTTGTATTTGGTTAGGTACTACTGGTATTTGGAGAATTTATAGCATTTATGATAGTAAATAGCTTATATTTAGTAAAAGAAAGTTTTATTAGTCTTTATCACAGCCTTTTGCAACTGTTCAGAATTCTATGTGAAAATCACACTTGTGATTCACTTTCGAAAGGGAAGTATTGAATTTAGGTCAGATTTGGAGTCAAGTTGGGTACAGACTGTAATGGTCGATACCGCCATCTTAAGCTCTCTACCAGGCCAAACGTTACTGCTTGAGACTTCAGTTAGGAGGATCAACGTTCGATTGGTGAAGTATCTAATCAATAAAATCGACTTTAAATGTAATACCTTTAGTATTTTTGGATGTGCTAATAAAACTACATTTGACAACGAAAGAGAATGTTATTTTAAGTAAATCCTTACTATACCTTAACAGTATTCTAATGGCAGAAGCTGACCATTGCTAAAAAATAAAACTCAAATATGTTACGAGTTGTAGGCTTTGATTCTATTCCGTTACTCTTTTTTCTTTTTTTTGAGGGGGAGTTTACCAACACATTGCTATGAATGAAAAAAATATTGCTGTCAATGGTGAAAAAGGTAAAATGTATACATACAACTGAATATGAGGCAAATTTTAATTCGTTTTTTTTATCAGAGGATTAATTGGTAATTTTATGGTGCCTTGACATTTTATTTACCTGCTATGTTGTTCTTGAAGCCTATGCAAAATGGACTTGCCTCGCAGTGTCGCGACTGAAGAGGAATCGTTCTGTTTTAAAGCCTCAGGCATTAAAAGTCCATCAGAGATAGCTGATGCCCCTCTCGTCCATAGCATTATGGAATCAATAATTTAGGAATACAGCAAGAGGCCTATTTCAGTATGTTAAAGATGATAATAGACTTAACAATTTAGTACTAGTTTCAAATAACATCAAAATGACATTTTCAATGGAAAATTACTAATATCGCTTGTGGAGAAGGATATAAAAATCTAACAACATTACTAAAGAAGCTACGATTAAAATCTAACTAAACTTAGCCTAACGAGTTTGATGGATAAGTATTCATTTCAAATAACATCAAATGACATTTTCAATGGTAAATTTACTAATATCGTTTGTGGAGAAGGATATAAATACCCCTGTCGCAGCAGGCCTGCGTACTCAGCGAATTTCCAAATTATTAATATTAATTTTGACCAGCTAAACTTGTAAAACAAAATTTCATCACGTGCTCATAAATAGGGAAATAAATGTCTATTCTCCTTAAGATATAGGGAAAGAGTATGCAGGTATGCTGCCATGGGGGACACTAAAAGTAGGTTTTTAGCATAGAAAAAATGTATTTCGACCATATAAAGCCATATAGTAAGTTTCATCAATATCTGTAAATAAATAAAAGAGTTTGCCTATTCTCCATATGATTAACATGGGAAAAGATAATTAACAGCAGGTTTGCTGCCATGATAAGTACAAAAACCAAGATTTTTTACCTT
>CM061534.1:51131236-51197485 GCA_030545055.2 Neoaliturus tenellus | reverse complement strand
ATATTGGATTGGTCGGATGTCATTTATTTAGAGCTAAAATTAATATTTGTATTGTATTAAAATAAATTGCTCGATTTCGATCTACACGTGCACTAGTTTCTAATTAATGAGTCAGTTGTATGCCGGAAATTACTGAAAGTGTATGGTACACTAAAATTAATTAGTACGTAAAAATCTGTATATGACGAAATATTATTTAAATTGAAGTTTTAGGAAACTTCTATGATTGGACATGTTTGTTTAATGTAAAATTTTCAGAGATAATAGATTTGAAAATTTGCCCCGTGTTATTCTTATAAAAAATAACTGGACTTCAACCAGCATTATCTCTTAATAGGTACGTTAGGATAAGGAGTCTAGATAACATTATTATCTTCAAAGTAATTGTAGAAAAAATGCCATAATAAGGAGGGTTTGTGTTTAAAATTTGCGTGACTTCCAATCTGGATAGGTTACCTATTACTGCTACACCTTGTATTATGAGTGTCAATTGACATAACTCAATTGGTTTACATATAATGGCATCAAGGCTTTATTTTCCTGTGGTTTTCGAGGACAGAAATTGAATTTTTTTAACATGGTATGTCCCTACTTATTTGGTTCTATACATTGGTAATACTGATTTACCTATCATGTGACACTTGTACTTCAAGTTCGCCGTAAAAGATCACACCATTGTAAATAGGTTTCAAAAACGCTTATGTTATGAGAAGTCTATTCACGTTAGTGTATATTGTCAAAGGTAATGCAAACGTGTAAAAAATATTTTAATTTGACCGATGGTGAGGTTAACACACTAAAGAAAGCTAAATAAATCAACAAATAGTTCCAAAATTTAAGGGTAGGCCTATTTTACTGCAAAATCCTGCTAATTTGGTGGCAGGGGCGACGCGTAGTCGTCGAGGGGCGATCGGGACTTTTTAATTCCCGCGACGGCAAACCTGATCGTCGTTCAGTTAGTATTGGAAACGGTACCAACCTACAGTATGCCCATATCCCACACTCTGGAGCCTGCAACCGTCTCCTACAAACAATACTGTACCTTAATGTGCGGTTACTTATGTAAGTTATTGTGTTATCTTAAATGCTTACAAAGGAACCAAAGTTAAAAATAAATTTTGTACAATGCAGGTTGTGTACAAATCTGTTCACCTTTGTAAATAAAATTAATTTTCAGATGTTTTTTCACTTTTAACAAGTTTATCGTTATTATTAAAATATGTGAATTGAAAGTAAATGTGACTTTTTTATCCATGAACGTAATTTGGTGTGAAATTGACACCCAATATTTCTTACTTTTGGACTTATTTTATAAAAAAAATTGGGAAATTGTTTGTTTTAAATGTTTTAATTTACATAAGGAATACTTTGTACAGTAATGGGAATTTTAAAGACAATTCATTCAAATTTCTGACAATCCTATGCTATAATACAAGGAGTGATTGTGGCGATGTATTTTCCTCGATCTCGAATTCTAGCGCGTAGATTTTACTCAAACTTTGGATTTAAGAATGTTTTGGCCCAAATATAAGTTTAAAAACGACCTCAACCCCAGGAAAATAGACTTTTGTCTAAAATTGAGTTTTAAAAGGTGTAATATTCAACACTGGCCTTATATGTTGCCATTTAAAAAAAAAAAAAAAAAAAAAAAAAAAAAAAAAAAAAAAAAAACAACGGAAGGAAAACAAAACTAAAAGAACACTACTTACTTTTAAGCATAGTGTTTAGAATACTCAACAGGTAAATGACATTGACTATATCCCTTGTGATTTACTTGGGACCTGAGCCTCTATGTCTGTGATCCTAAGGGTATGCGCTGAGAAAAATGCAATATACGTACGTAATGGCTATTTGTATGCAATATACGTTCGTACGTACGTTATAGACTTGAAATTGTGTAAGTTACGTATGGTGGGACTACAATTATGAAATTTACTTAAAACTTTACTGAAAACTATTATACAATGCAATAAGCTTAAAAACATCATAACAAGAAACAAAATAACTAACCTCAATTCACATGCAGCAAAACAAATCATTCCTACTACAGTTTACATTTAAATCGTTATAAACAGTAACAAAGGCTGATATGTATAATGAAATAAAGTAATAAAGAAACACGAGCGTGCGTAAAATAGCGGACATATGGAAAACTAAATGAGAGGATCAAAAGTAAATTAGAATGAGGGAAAACCTGATGATAGTTTTTTCCTGCCTCTAAATAATAGAAGTTCGGAAATGTGATTCCGTTGATATCAGCTGTCATCGAAATTAGCTAATTTCGATACGGAGCAATGAAAAATATTTTCTTTAAAATTCATTTACTGTATTTTATTTCTACCATATAATGAAGTTTATAACGATTATTTGCATTAAGTTTGATGCATTTACTCAGTGTTTTTTAGCTAATTATGTGCCCATGATGACAATTACCTACTCTGTGGGTTAATTATAAGGTACGGAAAAAGACCTTCTTAATGAAGTGAGATGATAGTATACAACTAGTAGTATACAATACTACAATAGTAGATAGTATACAACTATCTCATAGACCTACGATATATTTATATTTGTGGTATTGTAGCATGAGATGATTTTGTCAGCTAAAAAGCGATGCGATTGAGCAAAGAATACAGTGAGCAAAGATTAAGAGCTTACCCTCATTATATTATTATTAAACTCTAGCTGCTGTAATTCTTGCTTCTCAACAAAAGTTCTTTTAGAAGTATATTTAAATGTATGTCTATATAAAAGAGGATGTATGTATGTATATGTATGTTGCCTATGCTTTCCGAAACCGCTCGACAGATTGTAATAAAACTTTAAGACATTTTAAGCATGATTCAAGGATGGTTTATTGTGAAGTTTTGTGAAAATCTGTCCAAAGGGCTTGGACCCAAGAGGGCATACAATGGTGCAGTGCCAGGTTTTATAAATTAAATTTAATGTTTACAAAATTAATATCTGTAGTTAAAAAAAATTGAATGTTAGTATTAGGAAATAATTAAATTAGCTTTATTTCGTTAAACAACTTAATTTGGGCGCAAAAACGCCGCCGGGTAACTGATAGTTTTAAATAAAAATTTAAGGGCATGCATCAACAATGTTCTTCCTTCTAAGTATCGTAAAAACAAGTCAAAACATGAAAACAAACAGTGTTTAGTAAAACAATTATAATATTCGGAAATCCTTTAAGATTACTGCAAATTTTGTGTCCATAAAAATAACACGAGAAATTTAGGAAGCCAATGAAGCGTAGCCCTGATGTGTTAAAGTTATATGGGACTATTAGCTTGATTTGTAGTTGTCAAAAGCCTAATACTACTTCAGTAATATCGCATTCCTAATTTAGCTGCGTATGCTTTGTTAAGCTTTGGTTTACTATATGTAAAATTTTCGTTGGTTTTAATTTACTTTTGTTATAGTGTGATTGCAATAGGCCTAATGCTGTTACATTGACACCAAAAGCCAACATACCTCTTCATAGTAATTTTAAATTAAATTTAGACTAATTTAGATTTTTCCTGGGGTTGATGCTGTTTCTGAACTTATTTTTGTTACAAATAACTTTTAAATTCAAAGTTTTAGCAAAATCTACCCGCTAGATTTCGAGATTGTGAACATACACTTCTTCAGACACTCCACGTATAGGATGCCTCAATACTCACAACAAGCAACCAGAGCAACACACTGAAAAAACTGTTTTGTTGGGGTAACAAAAAAAATTGTTGTCCCAACAAAAAATTTGGTTGAAATAGGGACAACTATATTTTTTGTTGGACTAACAAAATTATTTTGTTAAAATTTTTTGGTTAAAGCAACAAAAAATTTTGTAATTGCAACAAAAAGTTATATTGTCAATTCAACAAAATTCTGATACATTTTGTTGAATTAACAAAACCATTTTGTTGGTCTGAGTTATTTCAAAGTATTATTTTACATAAAAATTCATGAATTAATGCATTTATGCCAACCAACAGATTAAAAAATGTAAATAAAACTAATAAAAAAGTAAACACCTGTGACGGGGTTCGAACCTACTACCTCACACTCAATGACCTGACGCTCTAACCAACTGAGCCACTGGAGCTGTGGGATTCAAGGTTCTTATTTACTACTTAGCCATTTTTTACTCGGCCTCTGTTCAGAACTTCGTTAAAACTCAAAAAGTTAGCCCAAATGTGAAATAACTTACTAATTGACGTTGAACGTTTATTTGACGTGAAATAAATATTCTGTGCTATGTGTAAACAACATATTTTGTTGGGAATACCAAATTTATAACCAAACCCATTTTGTTGATCCAAACCATTGGTTTTGTTTGGTTTGACCAATTTATTTGGTTCCCTCAACAAACGAGGGCAACAAAATAAGTTTTGTTTGCCACAACAAAACATTTTTTGTTGGGAATACCAAATTTTATAACCAAAACCATTTTGTTGATCCAAACCATTGCGTTTTGTTGGTTTGACCAAATTATTTGGTTACCTCAACAAAACGACGGCAACAAAATAAATTTTGTTGCTCCAACAAAACAGTTTTTTTCAGTGACTTCATACATCCCAAAAATTTTGTATTATTAGTCTCATTTTATTGGTGTGTATCTACGACAGTGGCATTTTTTAACGTTTGTGACAAGAAACGGTAAAAACTCCATTCTTGTTTATTATCTAACATCAACGAGTTCGTACAAAGCATAATTAATCAATAGGCTAATGACATAAATGGCAACTTGTTCCTTAATCGAACCTTTAAAATCAAGGGGCGGAGGCGATTATCTCTCTGGCCCATATCGCATCGTACAAACCGCAGGACTGTAGAGAGAGAGAGAGGAGGGCTCCCACTCCTTTGATCAGCGACCGCTCGACCCCGCCCCCCCCCCCCCCCCCTCTAACACTCACATGTCTCACTCAGCGGCGCGGCGTCGACTTGAGAAAACCGGTTGTACGACTGTAGGTCCCAGGTAAAATCAACGACCGTGAATAATTAAATATTTTGTAGAGTACGACTGAAGGTCCCAGGCCAGGCCCTAATTAGTGATGGGACCCTCAGTCGTCCCCTGCAACGCAGGTAAAGGCCTCGGCGCGGTGTGGCGAGGGGGTAGGCACTGCGTAGTGACGTGACAACCCAAAAGCACCTGACGCCGCGGGCTGTCGATGCAGGTTTCATCGCAAAGCGGTCATTCAATTTCCTTGACTAGTTCAACCTCATAAAATGAAAGACTGTCTCTTGTGTGAATGCAGTCTTTCAAGTACATAGCTAAAGAAAAAAGTGTTTAAAACTTATAATTTTGGAAACAAAATACCGGACGATTTTAATAGTATGGCTTTCTATGTCATACTAACTTTACACATAAATGGAAAAAGTTAAATTAAAACATTAAGACATTAATGATATATTCTGGGTAAATTTTCCATTCATTACTATAAGGCAATCTTCACGCAACAAATTTGTATAGCTCTGAGTTTAGGCTAATAGAGGATTCATTCTTCAAATTAAATGGTCAATATTGTAAATAATACTATAAGCACGGAAAATTACCACTCACCGAAATATAGCCATGGTTGGCCTTAACGTAGCACAAGCTAGTACTAGAATGAGCTAATATATTATCGAATTAGAAAACATGAGGTACAGCTGTTGGATTCGATATGGCCTACACATTATAATGTGTATAATCTTTCTTTCGACGCTAATCAAGTGACAAAACATAAAAATCCAAGTAAGATTGTTTTAATGTATTGATAAATTAAGGCCTAAGATAAAAAAATCAAATACATTTTATTCAAAAGGAAATACATTGCAAAGTACTTATTCCGAAATAGTTCTTTATGAGCCATGATAAATAAAGTACTTGTATTTCAGTACTCGTGCTTTACCACAGAAATTTAAGTATAATAGAAATTTTCAAATAATAATATTAGAGAGAGCTCATTCGCTCCGCTCATTTCGTGCATTGAAATTACCCGGTCCTGCCGCAAATTTAAGTATATAAATTGGTAGTATATATAGTCTTCGGTAAAATTAATAAGAAGCACAGTTTTTAGTTATGAATTATATTTACACTTGTACCATTGGCTCTCAATTGAATTAGTAACAACAATTTTATTGAATAAATAATAATGACTTCATTAATATCAGTTTGGGTTCGTAGGATTAACATGTTAACTTCACATTCAATTAGACGATTTTATAATGTCTATCCAAACAAGCAAACCAAATTTCCATCTATTATATTTTTTATATATTAAAATATCATTATTTCACCCATATTTATTTGTGCCTTAGTTAGTTGCTCATGAAAGTAAGCAATGTCCCCCGTCATCCCTCGTCAAATTATCTTAATCCCCAAGTGGCAGGGGACGACGGAAGGTCCCACCTCGAACCCTCATTAGGGCTGGGACCTTCAGTCGTGGTCTGCAAAAGAGGTACAAAAATTACAGGTCATTTCTGACCCTGGGACCTTCAGTCGTTCTACCGAGAAAACCTATCCTAGGCTACAACGCGGCACCTACACCTGCGTCACACAGTTACCTGCCTTTTGCTGCTCTGTTTTTGTCGTTTTTGGTAATTTAAATGTTCACGCAGTAATAAGTTAAAGCAGTTAATTTGTTTGGTTTACAAAAAGGGCCCTGAGATCATCAAATGTTGTAAGAACTGGCCTGGGTAGCTGAGTGGTTAAAGTGCTCGCCTTTGAATCCAAAGGTTGCAGGTTGGATCCTGAGAAAAGTTAGTAGCTTTTTAAAGGTTCGATACTGGATCCAGTTGCCATTTGTCATTGGGCTATTAATTAATGATGCTTTCTAACAACTGGTCAATGTTAGATAGTAACAAGACTGGGGTTTGGACCGTTCCCCATCAAAACGTTAAAATGCCAATGGCGTAGATGGACACCAAATAAATAAATAAAAGAATTAAATTTAAAGTTGACGTTTGTCTGACCAAAAAAAAGTAATGCAAATGGTTTTTTAAAATTTGAATTTTTTACGGATCTATTTAGCATTTTCCACATATTTCTTATTGTACAGAGCCCAGAGAAGCGAATTTTCTTTCTCTTCTTCATGATGGAAGAAGTTAAAAGAATATAACAAAGGACAGAGGATAACAAATCTTTTAGCAATAAGATGAAAAGATCAGTTCATTGTTATTCAATTGTACAACTTTATTATTATTATATTAAAATTGTAAGTATGATTTACGCTATTAGGCCTACTGTGTTTAATGTGTAATGTGTTTAGTGTATTCAACCACTTTTTCACAAAAAGTAAATGCTCACTAAATTGTAATCTCTAATTTAGACCAAAGTAATTTTCTCCTACGGTTGAGGTTGTTTAAAAACTTATTTTTGGGCCAAGACACTCTTAAATACAGAGTTTAAGTAATATCTTTCTGCTAGATTTTGAGATATCGTGGAACACACATCGCTTCAGACATTGCTCGTATTTAAGTATAGAATTAAAATAAATATTTACCCAAGACATGGCGGAAACATAACAGTATTTACAGAAAATAACTTGACCAGATTCAAAATAAAAAGTAGCACCTTAAACCATAGACTAATAAATGGTTGTTTCTATACTCTTTTTTTTAGAATTAACCACCGATTAAAAATATAAATCTTGAATTTAAGCAAGAAATCTAGTAAGTAACAACTCATTAAACATTGCATAGATTCGTAATGGTGCTATTACTTGCAAACCTGCAAGTGAGTATATATAGGGGTTTGGGGTCTAGGCGCTTGTGTGAGTGGGTTAGTCGAGCTCAGTTACATTTTTTGGGGTGGGCCGCACACCAAAATGACGTAACGCAACGCGACAAAAGTCCACGTGACACAGCGAGGAAACGTAACAATGTGATTAAATGGAATACACACACACTCCGTGTTCGCCGTAGTGTGAGAGCATTCTATTTAAACATGTCAAATTACCTTCGCTTACGAAGTCGTAAGATGGTTTGTCGTGTCTCGTCCGTTTTTCGTGTGCGGCTGGTCTTTACCGTGACATGAAGAAGACTGGATGTACCGTATAGTTGCATTGAAAGCGTGGATTAAAGTAATGGCTCGTAAAACGGGGAAGCTCAGGGTGAATGAATGGCGTGTTCCCAAAATCAATAATATACTACATCGCTATTAACTAATAAGAAATCAAATACATTGGTAAAAACACAATGAATGTGTTTTTACCGAAAGATAACTGTACAGTCTGTTGGTGCCTACTGTGCAGTTGACTTTTAGATATGTGTAATGTATTTATAAAAATTAATTGTAATATCATAACCATGATTATATTTCAATAAGGTTTACTCTAACGTTCGATAATTTAGTTCTGAAGTTGTTGCTCTCCAGAATTATACGATGTATCACGCTATATGACGTCACATGGTCTGATTAAATAAAGTGATCCCATTGGTTACTTCCATCACGCCACAAATCTGACCATCCCTTCCAGACGTTCCCCAGCATGACAGTCCGGTAAAACGACAACGGGTCGTTATAGCAAATTTTACCTGCGCCCGCACCATACCTGCTCTTCGGAGGGGGGGGGATAGATAGCATCATTGCGCACTGTGGTCATAAAACTGTCAAACTTTGGGGCATCATTACGCACACCGGTCAAAAACGAAACTTGTAGAACCGTTCCTATGTTAAATTAGTAGAATTCAATATATATTTACATATAAGCATATTTAAACTTTAAAATTGTCCCATTTCACTATTGTAATAGTTCTAATTCGTGGATATAATATTTCGGGCTTAATTATAATTATCTTACAATATAAACTTTATTTTATACTTATACTATATGTGACGTATTTCACACGTAATAGTTTGGTAAATAATAGCTTATTACAAGTATTATCATAACATTTATGCATAAATGTTATAATTATACGTGTAATAAGGTATTATTGCTTCATAATCATTTAAGTTTACAAGTGATTAGATATTGTTTATAAAATAACGATGAAAATTGTCTTAGCCGGTAAAACATTCTTATTACTATATGAAGGTTATTTTAACAAATTACACGGTAAAGCAAAGTTAATCTAAATATTTACAAAAATTACAAACGTACTGCATTAAACAGCCATTACAAGAACTTTATCTCTTTAAGTGAAATGAAGTCTTCTGCATGAAATTCAGGTGGCTAATCTTTCCTTCTTCAGCTCTGTTTGGATTTTTTTCAAAAACTCTTTTCTTTTTTTGTACTTAACATTAGTTTGCTTCTAGGAGCCAACGTGTTAAATGTCACACAGGTAGAAATTTGAACGTTTTTACAATATCATAATGAACAAACTGTTGTCTAGAAAAATAATCCAGACACAGAGTGAAGGCTACTTCACATAATGAACAAACTGTTAGTGTCTAGAAAAATAATCCAGACACAGAGTGAAGGCTATAAAAGTTTTTTTATGCTATCATAAGTTTGATCCGATAGTCGGTAAACCCGATAGTATGTTTGTAAATGTCCCTAAATTTTATAAATAGGGGAAGGTGGCAGGTTTTATATTGAAAAACATATTATTTTTTACCTAAATTATCAAGAATTAACAAATAAGTAGAGTTTTCAATGAATTTATAGACAAATCGGTCAAAAAGGTCGAGGAAATGGTGTATTTTCGTGGATATTTTCATTTATGAAAGTTCCCATTCATTATTAACATTTTACCCATTATACAGGGTGTCCGGAACTCTCTGGAACCCTTTTGTACATTTGTTCCTTGCATCGAGACAAGAAAAAAACATCATACAAATAGGGGTCTAAATCCATCGTTTAGCCGCTAGCCGCCATTTTGTTTTTTTCACGTAATAATTTTTATTTCCGTAACGGATGGTTGTATTCAGTTCCTATTTGGTATGAATCTTTATCATACTAATGTACATTTTCAGGAAAAAATTAATTTTTTCCATCGCGTATTTCAAAATGGCGGCCATTTTTAATTTTGAACTAAAATATCTCAAATTCGGTAGATTGCAAAAAAATTTTACTCTGTACAAAAAAGTTGCTAAATTAAATCATCTAACCAACGGTACCAAGTTTGTAAGGATCTGATAACAAATAACGGAGTTATTGCGATTTTTCTGTGAAAATGGCTATAATTTGCATTAATTGTAATGCAAAATCAATGTTTTTTTGGAGAAAAATCGCAATAACTCCGTTATTTGTAATCAGATCCATACAAACCTGGTACCGTTGGTTAGATAATTAAATTTAGCAACTTTTTCGTACATAGTAAAATTTTTTTGAAATTTACCAAATTAAGATATTTGAGTTTGAAAATTTAAATGGCCGCCATTTTGAAAATACACAATGGAAAAAATTAATTTTTTTCCTGACAATGTACAATAGTATGATAAAGATTCATACCAAATATGATCTGAATACAACCATCCGTTACGGAAATCAAAATTATTACGTGAAAAAAACAAAATGGCGGCTAGCGGCTAAACGATGGATTTTAGACCCCTATTTGTATGATGTTTTTTTCTTGTCTCGATGCAAGGAACAAATATACAAAAGGGTTCCTGAGAGTTCCGGGACACCCTGTATACAACATATCTAACGATACCATAATTAAATTGTCAAGATATAATGAGTATATCAAGTTAAAACAGTAAATTCATTGAAAAAACCCGAAAACTTAAATCTATTTTTCTCGCGGTTTCGGTATTTACAATAATATCCATAAATATATCAAGAGTGATGCAATCTTAAAGTATCACATATAAACACCTTCTAGGTATCTATATGCAAGTGTATGAGTATATTTTGATAGGTTTTAATCAGTTATTGATGATATTACAACCTAGAATATGTTTTCCAAAAATACGCCGGAAATCACTCTGTAAATCTCAAATTTTACTTATTTATAACCTTTATATCCATTATAGAGTTGAAAAGTGATATGTTTCTAATTTTATAGTATTAATAGTTGAGAAAAATTAAAAGATTACAACTCCATGGCTACACGTGCACTTTTTTAAAGTGGAAATACGTGTCGGAAAGTGTTAAAGCCAAGGATTTACAACATGTATAAGTATTATACATGTAGGTATTGTGATATCTTTAAGTACATAAATGTGATCCTAAAATGAAATAGAAATATTTATGGATGGTTTACAACAATAAAAGTAGTAGATTGAGATTAATTTCTTCATACTATAAGTTAAAAATTTGAAAAGTTTTTGAAATTCAAGCGGTGACTATCATAAGTTTACATATAGCTGTTGAAGGTATGATATATAATATGTTACTTAAACCTTATATACACCATTATAGATATGTATTACAAGTGATATAAATATCTTATACTATAATGAAGAAGAATAAACAGTATATATGACCCTCGCGCTGGCGGAATAGTCACCGGGTGGTATTTTTACTGCCCGCAACCAAACTACTATTATTCCAATATATGTTGATATAAACTCATACTGATACTTAAAAGTAATCATTTCTCATCCAATATAACCTAGTATAGGTAGTATTTCAAATTCATCATTCACTATATAGCTGTGAGTCATCGGTGCCATGAGTCATCCATTTATCTTAGAATGACTAATTTTATCAAAACAGCTATGAGTCACTACATGACGTATACAACTCCTCAGTCATACCTAAGACAATTAATTTCTTTTATATAGGTAGTTTATAACAAAAAAAAATAAATAAATAAATAAAAATAATAAAAATAAATCTTAGCTAAAAATTCGATTTTACCAATTTTATTTTATTTTTGGGAAAATTGTGAGAACACCCATTCCCATCTTAAAAAAGCCGCCCTGTCCTGTGGTAGTCTGTAAGTCTAAAACCAATACAGCCCAGGACAGGACAGGGCAGCTTTTTTAACAGGGGGGAGTTGAAAATGAATATATAGTGAAAGATGAATTTGAAATACTACCTATACTAGGTTATATTGGATGAGAAATGATTACTTTTAAGTATCAGTATGAGTTTATATCAACATATATTGGAATAATAGTAGTTTGGTTGCGGGCAGTAAAAATACCACCCGGTGACTATTCCGCCAGCGCGAGGGTCATATATACTGTTTATTCTTCTTCTTTATAGTATAAGATATTTATATCACTTGTAATAAATATCTATAATGGTGTATATAAGGTTTAAGTAACATATATATCATACCTTCAACAGCTATATGTAAACTTATGATAGTCACCCTGGAATTTGTCGGAATTTTCAACATTTTAACTTATAATATGAGGAAATTAATCACAATCTATTACTTTTATTGTTGTAAACCATCCATACTTACTTCTATTTCATTTTATGATCACATGTATGTACTTAAAGATATCACAATGCCTACACGTATAATACTTATACATGTTGTAAATCCTCGGCTATAAGACTTTCCGACACGTATTTTTACTTTTAAAAAGTGCGTATGTGGCTATAGGGGCGCAACTATTGAATTTTTCTAAACTATTAATAGTATAGGATTGGAAACATATCACTTTTCAACTTTATAGTTCATATAAATATGAAAAATATGTGAAATATGAGATTCATAGAGCGATTTCTAAGGTATTTTTGGAAAACATATCCTAAGTTGTAATGTCATGATTAACTCAGTAAAACCTATCAAAATATAACTATACACTTCCATATAGATACCTAGAAGGTGTTGACATGTGATACTTTAAGATTGCATCACTCTTGATATATTTATGGACATTAACGTAAATACCGGTACTGCGAAAAAAATAAAGTTAAGTTTTCGGGTTTTTTTCAAGGAATGTACTGTTTTAACTCGATATACTCATTATATCTTGACGATTTAATTATGGTATCGTTAGACATGTTGTATATAATGAGTAAAATGTTAATAATGAATGGGAACTTTCATAAATGAAAATATCTGCGAAAATACACCATTTCCTCGACCTTTTTGACCGATTTGTCTATAAATTCATTGGAAACTCTACTTATTTGTTAAATTCTTGATAATTTAGGTAAAAAATAATATATTTTCAATATAAAACCTGCCACCTTCCCCTATTTATAAAATTTAGGGACATTTACAAACATACTATCGGGTTTACCGACTATCGGATCTCACTTATGATAGCATATCAACACCGAATCAAAATAAGATTACTTATTAATTCTGCGTCTAAGGAAATACTGAACATGCAAACAACTTTAGCATTATCATAAAGTTATAAAGTAATCAATTATAACCCTCTTCCCCTTAAAATTGATTTATCACCCTGTAGGTAATATTAAATTGAGAATATTATCGGCATTTACCGAATAATACATAGTTTCTAGTGATTTTAGGAAGGTATATATAGAGTCTAATGGCATGTTAATCTTATTTAAAACATTTTAATGATCCTTACTGGTCTGTTTTTATAATATAACCATTTTAAACCCTCATAGAAACTGAAATTTAATTTATAAAAGGGAATTTTGATGTTTATACCACCGAATCTTAAGTTGAAATGACTAAATATGATGTTATTAGTAGATTATTATTTTATTAAAAACCCTTAATCTAACTTTCCAACCAATAATAGAGTTAAAATTCTGACTTTAATCTCAATTACACCTATGTAATACCAGCTAAAGAGGGTAAATAATAAGTATAACCCGACACTTACAAGACGAAATATAAAGACGAGCAAATTCATTCATTATTTCTCCCCATGATTCACCGGTTGAATTAATCATTCTGGTATCTTGGGATGACTCACATTATAGATAACACATATAAGTCATCTGTTATGAATCATGCAAGTGGTAAGTCTTTATAAGACTCTTTTATTATCGTATATATCTAATACTACACCTCACAAAAAAAAAATTTAAAAATATCCAAATATTATACAGGGTGAACAACTTAACTGTGCCACCATTGGCATATCCTAAACTATGAGATTTAGAGAAAACTTTAAATGGGGAACATCACCTATATTTTTAAGGCAATAAAAAATATGAATTCCATTTTCTTCTAAATAGCCGCCATTTTCCAATATGGCGGTTAACTTTAAAACTTCTTATGAAACACCCTATATTTTATGGTGTTTTTGAAATTTATGTGTAATTTTAAAACATTTTTATTCTTTGACATTTTTCTCTAAATCTAACGGCTAGGGAGCTACAGGTAATTAAAGTTCATTTTTAGTTCCATAAGAATAACATGGGCCAAACTTTAACCGTCCATAACTCCGAAACCATTCAGTAAAATTAAAAATACTCAAGAATAAAAATGTCTTAAAATTATGTTTGAAGAACATTACGCACATAAAAATTATCATTTACTCATAAATTAACTTACTTCCAATATGGCGGCCAAAAAATAAAAGTTAATAAAAATTGATGTTATTATAAGAAAATGGCATTAAAAAAAATTTTTTAAGACATTTTTATTCTTGAGTATTTTTAATTTTACTGAATGGTTTCGGAGTTATGGACAGTTAAAGTTTGGCCCATGTTATTCTTATGGAACTAAAAATGAACTTTAATTACCTGTAGCTCCCTAACCGTTAGATTTAGAGAAAAATGTCAAAGAATAAAAATGTTTTAAAATTACATGTACATTTAAAAAACACCATAAAATATAGGGTGTCCCATAAGAAATTTTAAAGTTGGCCGCCATATTGGAAAATGGCGGCCATTTAGAAGAAAATGGAATTCATATTTTTTATTTCCTTAAAAATATAGGTGATGTTCCCCATTTAAAGTTTTCTCTCAATCTCATAGTTTAGGATATGCCAATGGTGGCACAGTTAAGTTGTTCACCCTGTATAAAAACCCAATTTGTCCCAAATTAATTTTATTTCCGGGAAAGTTGAGAGAACACCCATTCCCATCTTAAAAGAAGCCGCCCTGTCCTGTGGTAGTCTGTAAGTCTAAAACCAATACAGCCCAGGACAGGACAGGGCGGCTTTTTTAACAAAAAGTAAAAAGTTGTCACTTACAAACGTTTTCACGAAGAGTGAAATAACTTCTCTTAAAAAAGTAATACTATTATTTTAAAAGGACAGACAATATTATGTGGTTACAGAGTTTTATATCTCTACTTATTTTAATATCCTTTATCGAAATGGGCTTTGGTTTCCGGGCGAGTGGCCCAGCGGCCGGTGCAGCGTGGATGGGTCGGGGAAAACTGACCATGTGCGCAATAATGCTCGACCCTCGGGGAGCCATAAAACTGACCCTCGTCAAAAACTTGGCCGCTGTGCGCAATGAAGGTACGCCCACGGGGGTACGACTGAGTGTCGTCGCCACGGCTTGAGGCGTTCGACGACACTCACTCGTACTCCGAGAGGGGAGGCTTGACGAGGGACTGACAGCTAGAGATCAATGACACTTCGCGTAGGGAAGGTGTGAAATTAGCCCAATTGTAGTATTAGATGTGTATATAGACTAATTCATGCAAATTAAGGTTATATTAGTAGAAAAATCACAATATCTCCGTTGTTTGAAATAAAATCCTTACAAACTTGGTATCATCTATTAAATAATTTAAATTGTCATTTTTTATTTTTACATTTATTATCAAATTTACCAGTTTGTTGGGGATATTTAAGTTTACACAATCAAAAGGCTACCTTTGACCACCATTTTGAAAATATACTAAATGTTAGGGTTTAAAAAAATTAAGTAAACTGAAATGGACGATAAAATTACTAACGCTTTCACAACACAGGAACACACAACCCATACAGAGGAAGTATTAAAGGGGTCAATAAATGTACCGGTAACATTTAATAGATGTCTAGTACACTTAATAGAATTTATTGTATATGTTGGCCTAGGAGTGTTTTTGCAGTCAGTTGATGTTGTTCAGATACAGAACAAGAAGTTCTGATTAAGACAGTTTTTGTCATTAGCATTTAATAACATTGCCTATAAGTGAAAAAATCTGATTATAGTTAAGTGTTATGATTTTAGCGGCCAGTAGCTGAAACGAATTATACTATTTCTATATCGAAAAACTACATTACTTTATAGTAAGGTTTCAGTAAGGAAAGATAAATAGCATAATTAATATGGGGTGTCCTCCGACGCCGAGAGAGCAGACCAGTGCGCCAAAGCAAAGCCTACACCTCAGGCTCCTCCAGACCAAAAGCAGGTAGCCCAACCGAGAGAGAGTGAGAGAGGGGATTAGCCAGGGTACGACATGGTGTCGTCGCTGCTGCGGACTTCGGGCGACGACACTCAGTCATACCCCCGAAAATATTTTTATTGCACCCGAACGGGAGCAGGTAAAATTCAGACCCAAAGTCGTACAATCTGACAGTCCAAGCTCAACCTCTGATCCGTCACCTACCCGCTTCCGCGGTATCCAATGTGATCTGTCACAATGTGATCTTTCACAATGTAATGAGTTTTATTCATTTATTCTACCTCACGTTCGCGTCACCACGTTTGGTACGCGACAGTAGAGAGTTTTTGCAACATACGGTAAATCTTACGGTAAACGCTAAACGCTATTTTTAAATTGGCAAATTAAAGAATATTACATTACACGGAAGAGTTTAACTGTATGAATGTTGTATAATGGTTACTATTGATCACTTTTCAACGAGCTTTTGTACCTTCAAGCAGCAAAAGCACCTAAATCCGTCATTATTAAAATAGCGTTTAGCGTTTACGGTATTCATTTACCGTATGTGCAAAAACTCTCTAATATGTTGTCACTTTATAACGTTAGTTGCTAATGAAAAACAAACTCTGCATTCTTTATACTCACCATGCTGATATGGGATCACCTGAGGTACTGGCATGAATAAGAGCTTTTGTTAAAAAATCAACAAACGAAATGTTATTGACTGAGTATGACTTGTTTTCAATTTTTTAATTTATTTTTTATTTATAAATCATAAAACATTGCCAACATATTTGACGATAAACGGAGATTTACCCTTACAGACCCTTAATTTTGACACTAATTACAGAACTGAGTTATATGTATACCATATTTCATTTGAAAAATACTAAGGAATATTCGTTTAATTATTTATTGCACTGTCAACTTTACCCACAACGTGAGAAAGTTGGCAAGAGAGTTCACGGTTGCCGGATCATGACAGTTAACTTTATAACTTTTGACCACTCGTTCTTCATGTGCCGATGTTTGCGGTAGCGGTGGCACAAGGGTGGGGATCATAGGTGTCACAACTTTCACCATTCAACGACTCAACACGTGTGTAGGGGCTCCTGTGATGGTATTGACTGGCAACCCGAGGCCACAGCGGCGGCTGGGTGCGGCGACAGTGACCGCTTCAACACAAGGCGGAATGTATGCGAGGCCGATCCTCGCACACAGACAAGGAGACGGGTGTTCTTCTCGATACTTTGCAAATGTTTTTTAGGAGACTTGAGTTTGATTAGCTTAAAACCAACTCATGGTCCACCCTCGGAGCGGCCGATCGAGGGCCAATAAGGGGTAAAGATGCAAGCCTACCCTCAGCTACCACCACTGTTTGCTGGAATTTAAGTTGCAAATATTTACAGCTTCAAAAATTACATGAAATGTATTTGTTAAGGTTCCATTTTTCGACATTGGTTTTTAGCACATTAAGACTGTACACTACTGTATTCTGGACCTCTGTGCCTCCGTGTTCCTGTGCCTCTCATGCTCATGTCCCTCATGCCACCCCCATGTCCCCTTTCCCTCGCATGACTCGTGCTTCCAGTACCCTTCTATGTCCCAGGAATCCGCGTGTCTCCCTTGACCCCATGCCCGCCGTTCTTCTCAGTGAACCCATGTCCCCCAAGACTCTCCATGCCACCCATGCGCCCGCCGTTCTTTCCCGTGTCCCCTATGTCCAACTACCACTATGATACCAAAGCCCCTCATGCCTCTGGTACCTCCCATCCCCCCCGCCAATCCCGCCCCCTATGCTATCGTAACACCACACCCGTGGTTCCTCTCCACCCCCGTGTCCCCTCTGTCCCCATTCTCCCGTGCCCCCAATGCCCGCCGTTCTTCCCTATGCCCAGATGCCTCCAAGCATAAGATTTTAAGATCTATTGACTGCTTTTACTTTAATGAATTTGCTTCTCATGCGTAACTCGATATACTTCTAGTGATTTTTAGTAATTTAAATATTAACAAGACTAAATATGTTTTGCAGGACTAGTGGATGAATTAGCAAATGAACATGATATGTTAATTCCATTTTGAGTTTTAACTTATTATAGTGTCGTAGTAAACAAGAATCTTAAGTGTTGTGCAATTATAAACCTGGTGAGATAAACACAATTATATTTTTGTACTATACATGACCAACTGTATCATAATTAATTTTGGCATTGAAATGGTAGGTTAATTAATATTTTAAGAAAATGGTAATCATATTATACACTAGAGTGTCTAAAAAATTCATTAAACATAATCATTTTAAAATATTATGTATTTCTTTGAAGGCAGTATGCAATAAGCAGTGAATATCAAATTATATTAAAAATTAAGACACAATAAAAGGACTTTACTATACAAAATAATTCATCAGGTAAGTAAGCGTTCTACTGGTTCTATAATTTTTCACTGCTAGGTACTTCTAATCATGTTTAGTAGGCATTTATCAAATGAAACATTTATTAGTTTCACATTTAAACTGAAAGTTATCCGTATTGTTGAATTGGATTTATATAAGACAATAAAACCTGTACAATTTCATAATAATTCTATTGTTCCCTACGTAGAATGTATGTGATGTATTTCCCAAAACGATTTTTAAGAAGAGTTTAATTTAATTTTTATTTACTTTATTTTACTCAGTAGTTTTCCTGCAAGACTTAAGTGCTGAAAGACGTTTTATGTTAAGAACAACGAAGTTTAAAGAATCCACTGCAAGAATCAGATGAAAACATTGTTTTATCCTGTCGAACAATTTACTACATAAAGACATTTTGTAGTAAGCAATACATTTTATATATTAAAAAAAATGCTTATATTATAAAAACAAACTCTATTTAATTTTTAACTGTTACGTTTAACCAGGAAAAGAAAATGTTTAAAGGAGGAAAATCATGACAGCTGAGAAGGGTTGAGAGTCCACAGACTTTCATAAATCAGGGAATCACATGGGCGAGTCAAGCGCACACATTAGCTCTAGTGTTTTGCTCTTATCTTTACACAAAGCTTTCTTATTTGATTAAAAATATATATATATATGTTACTCCTTCTTAAAAGGTCTATCATGTGTGTGCAGGTGTCAAAAAAGATATTTCGACGAAAATTAAAATTTGTTAGTAGTCATAACTTTTATTGATAATCAAATAACTTATTTAATTTATGTAATAGGTTTGCTCAAAATGTTTCAGTTTTAATTTTATATATAATTGAAGAAATGTCCAATCGTTACAGCCAACTATATCAAAATAAATTTTATAAACATTTGGAAACAAAGTAGGCCTAATATAAATATTATTTTAGATGATAATTCTAGGTCATCTGTGTCTTAATATTGGTCAGAATAATAGGTCTACCGTTGCTCGGCAATAATTATTTGCAGACATACAAAACATATCTCATCCGAAAATTTCTATAGACTTACATCCTAAAATTTTATTCATATGGCTTCAGCTAAATAAAGATATACCAACAACGGTAATGTCAACAGATATTTACAACTATTTTTAAATTTTACTTAATGTAATTTAAATTACATTTTTTTTAATTCAGGAGAGTTGATGAATGTTTACCCTTAAGTCATATAATTATTTTACTATTGTAAACCAAGATAAACATTTTTAGTTGGACACAACTTCCTCCTTGACGTCCTTAGACCACAAACTATTAACACATCCTAGAAGAACACATACTCATGACAAATGATATGATTTGTGTGAATTAATAGCACAACGCAGTATTTGCGTTATACAATGTAAATAAGTCACATCCATATCGTCATTTGAGTCTTCTGTTTTGCCTAGTTGTAGCCTTTGAAAATCTTTTCATTTTTTACTATGCTATCAAAACTAGAACAAGTTATACATACTTCTCAACCGTTGGTAGTTCCAATAAACTAGTTACTGGTGGCAGAAAATTCTGTATATTTCATCAAAGATAAAGTTCACTTATGGTGGTAAACGATAATTACTATATTCTAAATGTAACTAGAAAACCTAAAAAATAATAATGAATGTTAATTTCGATTTAGAATGAATCTTGCATAAAATCTAGAAGAAGAATATACTTTAACACAACCCATTCAAATTTCATTTAACCTTTAACATTCAACCACTAAAACTTATGAAATTTCTTGAACTGAAGAAATTATCTAATGAATAATTAATATATTTTTAAATCCTAAGTAGCTTCTAGTTGAAGGTCCAACAAATGACCTCGTTAAAATTTCATACATAAATTGCAGTTCTTATTTCATGCTCTTTCAAAAATAAATTAACATGCGAATAAAAACCTGTTTCAATTAATCTATTTTATAAATTTAATAGTAAAAATTGATAGATCAGTACTTTTTATAAAATATTCGCTACCGCCCAGAAGATGGATGGTCTGAACTTCATACATGATGAATACACCTCATACATTATATATCAACCCCTCCCTTCAGGCTCTGTCATTGTAGGTATAGCAGAGCAAAAGATAAGCGTTGAATTTAAAATACATTTATAATTTATATTGTCCATAAATTAAATATTCGCCGACTTAACAAAAACTATAAAATAAAAGGGTTTCAATGTAATTCTTCTTATTTTAAAATATTTATCTTTTTGGCCATACAACATTGTGTAGATAAGTGAAAACTTATTCAATTTATTTCAACTTATTCAATCAACAAATTCTCTTTGAATTAACGAATGATTTAGTATCATAAGTACAGTAAGTATAAGCACAAACTGACCAAACGTGTTTCGGTACTTACAGTCTTAAAAACAATTGTGAAGAATCAAGCGAACATCATGCAATGCTTGTAAACAAACCAAAAATCGATAAATGATTTATTATCCATTTTGGCCCTTTGGATTATTAATGCTTTACATATAATAATAATGACCATCATGGCAGAACAATAATTACCAATTTATTAAGTCTTTTTATGATTGTCAATTAATACATCATTAATTAAATCATTAATACATTTTAAATTCTAATATTTTGTTTTAATGATAATTTTTATTGTAAATCTATTAAAAATTTACATTAAGAAACTCAAGTCACATGATGTGATTCAAGTCATAATTTTAATCATTTTATATGCATAGTTAATTAAGTACTATATTAAGTACTAATTAAGTCTGAGTTTAAAAGTAACCTCAATGTTATTGCAGTAAATAAAACTGAATCGAATTAATTTTAGAATATAAAAAAATAAAGTTTTTCTTTATTAAGTAGCAGAACATGATTTACTTCCCTTTATGTAATTTGTCTTATGTATGGCGTAATTACCTTAACACCAAGTTCTATTAGTTTGAAAGCTCTTCCCCGTCTCGTAAGTTACTTACAGAATAAGTTCTATCAAATGTAAGATCCTCTTACTTGGTAAGTGCAAAATCTTATTATGTTTCAGAGTTACTTAAGATATGAACAATTACAGAAAGAATTAGAGAAATTAGTTGGTATGGATTTACTTTATCGTGTTATTTAGAAATAAATGCTTTTGTCGAAAGGTAAAAACAAGAATTTTAACTTGAAGATTTATTAGAGTACATTCTATCTTACATTGTTGATTTTCAAGACTTAAATGTATTTGGCTATACAAATTCACGGTAAGTTTTAAGAGTTACTGTAATTTAATTAGAGTTACTTAAATTGTACAAAAAGTGTTAACAGGTACTAAATCTAGAAATGAAGTAATTCAATCCTAGATTCTAGATTTTTTTCGTTTTTATGCCTTTTTCCATAACATCATAAAGTATTAAACTGCCATGAATTACTAGAATCTTATATTTTCTAGTGTTATATTTTATAGTGGGTTGAAATTAACTTTATCGCTTTATAAAAAATATCGTAGTATTATTACATGACTCAAGGGTGATCGGCAAGAAAATATGGAAGCTCTATGATTTCAGACGGCCACTGCAAACCATTTCTGATTAGGCTTTTAATTCTGGGACACAATAATGCAATTGTAAAAACCAAAATTTCGCCCAATTATTGATTTTTCATTACGTTATTTTATCAAATTTACATATTTTAAAACATTATTAATTAGTTTCATACAACATTAAAAATATTATACTAAATACCATACTATTATATTTATTAAAAAGTTTTAAGCATTAGTTTTAAATTATATAAACAATCATTCTCTGCATACAGACGATCCTTGTTGCATGCTCGTAACTGGAACACTGGTGATACGAAATTTTTATTATTTCAATGTAATGCTTATTTGTTACATGCTTGACAAATACATGATATTTTGCAAGAGAAAAAGAGGATGAATGAACGATTTTCCACAGGAGGTTTAATTGCTTCCAAGCTGTCCTCTTATGAGATTCATTGGTTGATTGCCTGCCATGACGTTTAGGGTGTTTCCCAAATATTCTTCCATTAATTTAATTATATTATAAAAGTCTCATGTAACAATATATTTTTGAGTAAATTTCCCAAACATATATCTTAAGTTATATCTTTTACGAAACATTATTTGATGATTTATTTTTAAAATCCTAAGTAAAATATAATTATTTGTTTATATTTTTTATGATTCTATATCAAAAGACACTATACAGCCCTTCTAAAAACCTACTTACCTCATTTAATATTATTACAGAGACTTTAATGTTCCATTTTCTCTATGAATAATGTAGAACATGATGGAAGGCACACGATGTCCATTAGGCTTACTAAATAAGACTACTCGTTGGCTTTTTTATTAGACCGTTTAATGGCTCAAAGTAAGTCAATAGTAGAAATAAAAATGTCAAGAATAAATGAAGATATATTCAAACTGTGGATTTAAAACAAATTACTGGTCATTAAATTAAATTTAATTTCGTAATAAGAGGTATGTTGTGGATAAACTTTAAATTGAAATATGCATTTGAATTGTTCTTTTGTATAGAAATTTTATTTTACTTCAATTAGGGTCGTTCACTTCCTTCGACTAGGATAGTGGAATTTATTGAATACAAATTACAAAATATAGTAATAAATAGTGTTTAAAGTAGTTGTGAGATTCCAAGCTAAAAACAACCAAATGTTCAAAGTTGATATTTTATTTTGTTGTACATGTGTAATGATGTCAATAAAAGAAAATTCATAGAAAAGTGTGTTTACGTCTTTTGGATAAAGAAAAGATTTAATTTATTTCCATAAATGATATATTAAATTCAATCGCTTGGAAGCAGTGACCTCTTGTATGTTGATTAAACTGCAAGTTTTTTTTTTTTTCTAGCTACTTTTTGTGATCCAGAACTTAAACACCCATGAGAAATAAGTAAGAGAAAATTTCTAAATTTGCATAGTAATACAATTCAACAGAATAAAGTAATAAGATCATCCGAAACGGATGAGGCCTGATGATGACCGGTGTGATTGATCGAATGTCTCGGATAGGAACTGATGATGACCAATGTGAGTAGTCAAATGTGTCGGCTGGGGAATGATGATGAATGGTGAGACTAGTCTAAAATTTTGCCTGATGATGACTAGTTTGAGTGGTCGAATGTCTTGGATAGGGCATGATGAGTGATTGATGAGTGGGCGAGTGGCATTTTGAGTGGTTTATTGTCTCGGATGGGTCCTGATGATGACCATAATGACTGTTCGAATGTCTTCGATGAGGCCTGATGATAACCGCTGAGACTGGTTGAATGTCTCAAATGGGGCCTCATGATGAATTGTGATACTGGTGGAATGTCTTAGATGGGGCCTGATGAGGAATGAGGACCAAAAATAGTGGTCGAATGTGTCGGATGGGGCCTGATGATGACCCGTGTGAATTAACGATTCTCTCGGACGGGGCCTGTTATGAATGGTGAGACTGGTCAAATGTCTTGTTGAGGCCTATTGTTGACCAGTGTGATTGATCGAATGTCTCGGATGGGAAATGATGATGACCACTGTGAGTATTCAAATGTGCCGGATTTTGCCTGATGTCCCCATAGTGGGACTGGTAGAGTGTCTAGGATGTTGCCTGATAATGACTAGTATGAGTGGTCGAATGTCTCGGATAGGGCTTGATGATGACCGTTGAGACTAGTCGGATGTGTCAAGTGGGGCCTGATTATGGCCAGTACGACTGGTCTAATATCTCGGATGGGGCCTGCTGATGACCTGGTTGACTGGTCGAATATGTATTTATGATTACACTTTATGATTATAGTGTATTTTATATATATATATAACCACTTTATAAATGACTTCTAATATAAATATAAAAATTATATATACGCTTTTATTATATAAATTCTTGTTACATAAAAACCTATGATTGGTTTTACTTATTTATTTATTCACATTTATAGAATTTTTTTAAGATTTTGCTCAGTATACAGTATATCACTTTGACTTTTTTATTATTTCTTATTTTAAGTCTCACGTAGGCCATATATTTTTAATTTCAACATTTCCGGTCATGTTACAGCAACACATTTCACACAAAAATGACCTAATTAATTACTATTTGATCAAAATATATGAATATTTTTATGAGGGTAAACTGTTTCATAATGTTACATATTCTAATAACACTAACTTATTTATAATCATGTAGGCTACCAATGCTCTTGAATGTATGTTACTATTATATAATTCCTTCAATAAACGTGACAGACATATGAAGAATGTTAGAAGACTAAATATGTAGTATCAGAGAAATTAAAGAAAAAATAAGTTTTATTAAAGTGAGTCGATCTCGTATTATTTTACAATACTACTTTTTGTGACCCAATATTGCTTTACGATGTCGCCGGATATTGCGGAACCCAATCAAGGTAATTACAGCAACGCAATTCTGTTTAACAATTGATACAAATCGTATTACAACGCAACCCCTTTTAACACGTTTGGTAGAGCTAATTAATTATTCTTTTAATCTCAAAATACAACTGTATTTTATTTTTACATTTTTAATAAAAACGTATTTGACAAATCCAATCAGTATATAGTAAAACCAAAACCAGTTTTAATGTAAATTAGGTAGGTGTTTCCAAAACCAAAATTCATCGCCTATTGCGTCCCCATCAAAATCAGAATTTATTTAATAATTTGAATACAAGCTCAGATTTTTACAATTTAAATTATTTTAACATAACAGTAAAAAACCGCAGTCCATTTTTAATAGTTTGTAAGGTTGGTAACTCTCCTAGTATAAATGTAGTTGCTCAAAGCCTCAAAACGTCTTATTACGTTAACGTGTAATACCACGTCTTAACGTGGTATTATAGTATTACCACTCTAGATATATTATGTCACTTGGTTATTAATAGTTCTTTACTCAATAGGCCTATTAACATCTGTCCTTCATTTTAAAATAAAATCATAACATAAGTTTTAATGTACACAAAGCAGACGGTTTTCGAATCCCCGAGCTATTGTTATGAAGGACGTTTTACGCCATTTCTTATTTCCTGGTAACTTTATGGATACGCTGATAATTTTCCCTTGTGCATGGGACCGATACCTTTAACTTGAGACCCCTACCATCTTCCTGTGAGTTGCAAAATGCTCTCAATTTTACTAAAAAAAGTTCTTCCACAGAATTATACATATAGATTGCTTCTCTTTTGGGGTGAATTAATTTATCATCTTCACTCAATGTTATCATCTATGTCTCGTTTTAAAATTAAACTATAACACATGTTTTAATGTACACAAAACAGACGTTTTTCGAATCCCCATGCTATTCTTATGGAGGACGTTTTACGTGATTTTTCATTTCCTGTTAACATTATGGACACGCCGATAGTTTTCCGTCGCGTATGGGACCGAGACCTTTAATTTGAGACCCCTCCCATATTTCTGCGACTTGTATAACGCTCACAATTTTGCTCAAGAAATTCGGCTTACAGAATTATATATATATAGATACCCGTAAAAAAACGGCCACGGTTAAATCCCTGTTAAATCCCTACTTTTATTTTCCGTGATAAACCCCGACTGCCCAAGATGGGGAAAATATAGTTTAAAGTTTGGTTTATCAATGGTCATAAAGCTGTAATGGCAAATAAAAATCTCGTATGGCGATAACGCCGAGGAAACGTTTACTGATATTATTTACGATGCATAAGAAACTTTAGTACAGCTTGATAACTTCTTTAACGTCAGTCAAAATTGTGATATCGTGAGTTACTTAATATTGCACATTAGTTAAAAAAATTCAAAGTGTTTCAAAGTTCAGTTTTGTTTTTACAATTGATATAAAGACATCTGACAAAAATAGTATTACATGATTATTTTTAATTCTCTGTATCGATAAGGTTAATTAGAAACAAATTGTATTTCACAACGGCATCGTATCATACATTGACGTTTTACTTAATCGTTGTACCTCTTTTATCAATAAACTGTCAGACACAAAACCAATTTTATTTTCTTTGGAGAAAATATTATTTTAAGTATCGATTTTACTGCAATACATGTTTATTACACTCACTAGCTGCAAATTTTTATACAGACTTAGTAACATTTGCACAAAACTATAGAAGAATTCACGAAAATAGTCCGTTGAGAGTCGATACATTGTTGCCAAATTTATTCTGATACACACTTTTATACTGTATTACACGTGGTTAACATAACCACAAATGACAACATTGTAGATGAGAGGGGGTGAGGGGGGACACAGCTGTTAAAATGTCCATCTTACTATTTTCGTTCATCTTACTATAGTAAGTATTTACAAAATTTAGAATGATTTAATGCAATCTTAATACAAATAACTCTTAGTCATGCTATCAAATTATTACCTAAGATGCTTAGGTTCAATTCAGCATATTAATTGTTATGAATCAATAGTCAGACGCCATCATAATATCCATAACAACTTAAGTTTCAACAGACTGCATAAAAGGTATCTTGTAATAAGTAATATTAGAATAAAAACACTAATAAAATTGTAGTATAACAGAACATTCAAATGGGCTAATCTAAAACCTCGAAACTATCTGTGTGTATGAAATTTTTTACCAGGCCTACTTGTTACAATGCTTTTTTTGTGGAAATTGTATAATAACAAATTATACTCATTCAAACTCCTTAAATAAATAAATAAATAAATGATAATTTTTTATTCTTTAGTCTGGAGTGTAAGGAAATGTAAAGCGAGGGAGGATTGTGTGTCAGCAATCACACACATCTGGGCCTAAGGATTTATACACGTACATGTAGTATTTTACATTCTGATATGAAGCTCATTAACTTTGATACAAATATTTCAGGATTTGAGAATGAAGAGTAACAAATGATAAAATGTAATAAAACATCATGTCTTAGGATGTAAAGTCAAAGGCGAGTGATTAGACATATCAACGGAAATACTGGTTTGTAACCTAAATTTTGGACTACTTCTATGTAAATGTGTTTTCTAAACATGTCAGTCTTTATATGTAGAATATAAATTTATGAACACACGCCAAGTTTATCAATCTTATGAAACAACAAACTCACAAGTATTTTTCCAATAAAAAATTTCTAAGATTTGCCATAGGTAATCGTTTAAAAACAACCAAGCTCAAAATTCTTGAAAATGAAAAATAGGTTTATTTTGTTTATTAAACTTTAAGCCCTTTATATGGCAAAATTTTTTTTGGCATTTATACCTGAAATAGTTGTTTTTATAACTAAATTTATTAATTTACACACTCCAATACCATAAAGGCAACAATGTATCTTTATAATATATGTATATGTTATAAGTGTTGTTTTATTGTGTGATTGTGTATTTAGTTATACCACAATCACACAATCATAAAAAGTAGTGTTGCAAAATTATAATATAATCTCAACAATTCAGGAATAAAGAACAAAATTCTTAACAAAAAGTTCTAATCAAAAACTCTTACTAACTGCCTGCCTTTATTAAACACCGCTATATGTAATTTAAATGGTTGGTATTCGGTTGATAATTAAAATTGAAATTTGTATATTTATATTACTTTATAAATAAATTTTTAAAGTTCAACCATTAAATACTGCTTGTATAGTAAAACATTACAGGGTTAATAATACCTTGCACGTTGGTTTAATTCATGTTTGATATACTACTATGGTAATCTTACGCCTATCTGTTAATGCCCCTTGGTTTGCTAGAAACTCACAATTGCAAAGAGATCTAGAAATTGAACCTATCGAAGAATTGATGGGATAATGAATTGATGGGTACTGTACTGTATTATGTTTGAGAAAATAAAGATTATTATTATTATTATTATTATTATTATTAATTTACGAAGAAATTAACGTCAAAATTTTACAATAACACAGTGGCATCTGATCTCCCAACTATATCCGGAATTTTTGATCAATTGTTAGAAAATAGAAGATTAAAACGAAGAAACATAGAAGATATCATACATTAAATAACATGGATTAATTAACACTTAAAAACTTTACATTTTCACTTAAACTTTTGTTTCTTTTTAGTCAAGAGGTGCCAATTGTGTTTCCTCAACATGTTATTTTATATTGTTCGTTAATTTTATTATGTTCATAATACAGTGTAAAATACGAAAGTGTTGATCCTGTAAATAAAGATATTTGTAAAAAAAAAGGCTTTGAAATTTACGCCTACTATAATAATACCTTTCCACATTTAACAGCTGTTTCAAAAGCAATGCTTAAATGTAGGGTTATTTTATATGTGTTAGACTCTCTTTGTTATTTGGTTGCCTTGATGGCAAGTCATAAGACCAATGCTAAAAAAATACAGTTTAGTAAAACATAAAACACAATTGTCCCTGGGTTGAGGTTGTTTATAAACTTATTATTGAACACAAATATTCTCAAATGCAAAGTTAAAAAAAAAAAATCATCGCTACGGACACTACACGTATTAGAGTATAGGATAAAATTATTTTTAAAATTACATATTTTAGCGAATTTCCCTAAAGGGAATAAGCTATTACGGTAGTAGCCATGGTAAGACCTAAGCCTGGGCCACTTTATTTTTTTTTTTTCATTTTGAGGTCCCCAGAAGCCAAAAACACCATTCGTTCATTTTCATATATTTTGTATATATTTTGTCTGTGATATTGTATATATATATACTATATAGATATCTATATATCTATCTATCTATCTATCTATATATGTGTCCGTGGTACTGATAACTTTGAAGGGGACCTCCGATTTTGATGAAATTTCATGGAGGTGTAAGACCAGGTCTATTTTCATGAGTTCGCGAACCAGCATGATCGGGTTATGGGAACGGGGTTTTATGGGATTTCAAAGGGGTCAAAAATGGGTTTATGGCATTTTTTGACCTTAATTCTTAAAATTCATCAGTTTTAACTGAAACCATTTAAAAAAGCTTAAAAAACAAACAATTAGGTATTTTGAATTTTTATCATAGCATAACTGGTTACGGGGCAAATCCAAAAATGTGTTTTCCATGTTATTCTTATGGGAAATCAACAAAACCCTATATCCTGCTTGTTTATTGACATAACTTAATCAAATTTGGTCTGTGCATTATCTATATAAGGTTTAACTTATACTTGCTTACAAAACCCATATGGCGGCAAACCTACATACTCACCCCCATGGGGTTTATGGGGAAAATAAAAAATTGCCAGAGTTTGATACAATTTTATGTTTACATTCACGAATTATTGATTAACTTAGATTTTCTAACAACACCCAATGGCAGCAAACCTACATACTCGATCCTATGGTGTTTTATGGGGAAAGTAAATTATCTGAAATTCTATTGGAAATTCGCTGAGTATGCAGGTCTGCTGTGACGGGGGTATTTATAGTTTCAGCAGCTATTTAGGTTCATTTTTACGTAATGTACGTGATCACAAATTAATTAGTGATCAGTTTTAATAATCTTTAGAAGAAAGAATTGGTATAAAAATTAAATTCTATTTGATTTGTCAGAGAAGTCTATTTTTAAATAATGAATTAACACTGGATAGAACTAAAATCAAATAAATACATATAATATTTTGTTTGATATTCCAGTGTCTGAGCAAGGGCAATTTTGGGTTTTATTATTAATTGGCACGAGACAATAATAACAACTTAATGTGTAGAGGGTTAAAATAGTTTTCTATTTGTTCTGGCAAGTACTAGCTGAAGCACTTCTCCCTATGGTAAACAAACCAACTTTGCATTTTAGCTTATGGTACAAGACTGGGACGGTGGCGACGTCCTGTAATCCAGCTACTTGGAGGTCACGAATTATGAATGTGGATGCGATATTCGCTGGTGGGGATTAACGTCCGCACTAGTGAATACTAGTTTATTCATAAGGACCATCCTCATAACTAGACCAATTCGTTTATATGAGGTCAAAATTGTGGTTCGGATCCCACGTTAAACTGTAGGTCCCTAGATACCATTGGCTGTTGGGCTATGAATCAACAATACTTTCTAAGGAGAATGTTGGCCTTAGTCAGTAACGAGACTGCAAGATCATTCCATAATCATCCTACACTCATCTCTCATTCATACTTGGCTTTAAACTGCCTATTGAGTAAGGTCGGCATTTCAGTAAAGGTATTCAGTATTCAGTAAAGTATTCACACTTTTGCAACAGTCCAAAAAAGGCTGTTAAAGTGATTTTTAAGACGGCTATGTAAATAAATGTAAACCTTTGTTTGTGAAGAGCGGAACCTTAACTGCAGTAAATAAATACATTTACCGAGCATACTAATAACGAATATAGTGAAGATAATTACTGGGTGATTTGTTACATTCTTACCCTGCCCTGTCTGGAAACTGTCCAGTTTCTGGGAGTGATGCTTGGTTCAAATCTTGACTGGGACGACCACATTGCACAACTCAATACTCGACTTGCCACTGGACTTTTTGTCCTCCGAAACTTTGCCTCACTCGGTAGTAAGGAACTGTCCAAGCTCGTCCACTTTGGCCTGATTGAGTCCCATCTTCGGTACTCAATAGTTTTATTGGGCTCATCTTCTAAACTCCATCTGGATAGATGTTCAAATTGCAAAAAAGAGCAATCTGTTACATCTCTAAACTGAGGTTTAAAGATCATTGTTGTGAATATTTCAGATGGCTGAAAATACCTACTGTCCCATCCCCTTTTTTTTTTTGAGGTAATAAAGTATGTTAACGCCACAAACCAGTTGTGCTATCCTGCGGAACATGGTCACAATACCAGATTTAGAGACATAAGAACCTCAGTGAGACACAATCTCAGAGCTTTTGAATGTAAGTCTAGCTACCACGGAATCAAACTGTATGCAAAACTTCCTCAATCCTTGAAGGACATACAAAAAATCAAACAATTTTCTTTTAACCTGAAAGATTTCATAACTCAGCGTTGCTTTTTTTCTCCCTGGAGGAATTCCTTGACTCAAATTGGGAGGGCTACCCAATCTAGCCAATATCTCTAGTTTGTGTTGAAGCCCCTCTGACCATTCCCTTCCTACTGCGGAAATATCCGTGCGGCTGGGATGGATAACATCATGGACAGGTCCTATGCCGTCTTCAGTGGTCAACAGGACGACGCGAGATGTAAGATGTATGTAAGATGTTTTGAACATTGACTTGTATGAGTACACAAGACACAACAATAAGATATTCTTTGGAAGAATAAACTCATCAACGCGAATTGTAGTTCTCCTGTACATTTCTCCATTTTGATTTGGATTGAATGGTATATAAGACTTACTTTACTTACGTTAAACATATTGGAATTATTACTATTTTGTACATATGAAACCATCAGTCTAAAATTACACAGCCACGAGCAACCAGTAGATCAATTAACATGAAATTAATAATGTAAGACAACATGAATAATTATAATATAGTTTTTAAATATTAGTTTTGTTGGGTTTCATTTTTTGTAACGTTCCTTTTGGTTAATTACAAAAATAACCATATACGAAACAAGTTTAAATGAAATGAAATTAAACTAACTTTATTCCTAGTTCAATATCAAATAAAAAATCACAATGGACAAAAACAACATACAATTGCTTATTTGAATTGAGTAAAATTAAATAACAGTCAACTTATAAATCAAAACTATTTTGTAAATGCACAATCAACATAAAGAGGAAAGAGTCTACAAGAGTGGGGAGATTGTGCGTAGATTAGTTGCTAACAGACTTGTAATTTCTGTGGCAAATGTTTGTTTTGATAAAACATACAAGAGATTAACGTTGCAATCAAAGTTACTTTATTACATAAAAAGTACGAAAAAAATAATCCTTATGTATACCAAAAATAATTTTTTAGCTGAAATTGATGTTTTTTACGTAAATTATTGCATCAAATGCATGAATGTGCATGCGTGGCAGTTGTAAGCATCTCTATATGTTTCAAGAGTGAAAGGTTAAAACACAAAATATATGAGTTTCCATACACACAACACTTTATTAAGAATAAATATAAAACTTACATTTCACCTTTTCGTTACAACTAGTTTTATAACGGTTTTAAATGCATTATACTAGTATACTAGTAGTAATGAAAAAATGGTTTTTAAAAGAAGTACGGTATTATTATCAAACTCTTGGTTAATGTAATAAACCTTTGTCACAAATGTTAAAGTTTTTAAAAGTTATGTTTGCATAAACTGAACTCAAGTTTGTTTTAAAACCGTAGATTTACCTCAAACTTGTATATGAATTGGTGCTTCTTTAGTCTGGTCTTCTTTTTGGCTTTATTTCTGGCCTTCCTTGTGATCTGTCTTCTCCTTTCGTTTCCGCTTCATCTCGTCATATTTTTCTTTTATAATTTCTTTCTGACGAGCGATCAACAGTCTAGGAGTAATTAACGGGAGTTCAACGTCTACGCCTACAGAAACATGAAAGGTAGGGTAACCAAATAGTTTGACCCGTCCAAGCACGTGGTATATTACTGGTATATTTTCATCCTTTTTTGACTGTCCCTGGTTCACTTCCTTCGGATTCTTATCTCCCTGAACTTCGTCCTTCTTCTTTTCTCCCTGACCTTCCCCCTGCTTGTCTTCTCTCTGACCGCTCATCAAACCACGATTCTTCCTAATTGCCGATCTTATACAACCTTCAAACATTAAGTTCACGACTTTATTTTTAATTTCATTGATATCGCTTCCCTGCTTGTATTGTTGTTCCACTTCTCTAGCCTTTTGCACGCACGGTGAATTTTCTGCAGTCGGAAATTCCACTGCTTTCGAATTTTTCATTTCATTCCACAAGTTTTTTGCATCAAAACCTTTCTTATCCAAAGCCCATGTTCGGTCAAAATATATCGACAGTGATATAGCAATCTGTAAAATACATAATTATATCAAAAATGTTACTCTTAAAAATATTATCATTTTTCATTTTTTGAACCAGTTTCAAAGACGAAACGGATTATTAAAAATTAATTAATTCTAGGATTAATAAAATAAAAAACCCCTACAAACATAAAAGTTTTGGTCTCAACAGATTAACATGTGTTACTACTTGGGAAATACTAGATTAAAACCTTATACTCATATAGTGTGTCCCATGAAAGTACAAGAAAATAATATGATAACTAATACTGTTTTAAACCGGGTGTCTCACGTAAGGTGTCTCAAATCGATTACAGATCAACAGTTTGTTCTACAATCTTGAAATAAAATCATTTCCCAATAAATTGATCCCAAGGAATAATTTAAAAAATATTTTAACGTTAAATACAGGGTGTCCCAAAAACTGGGGGTCACAGTTTCGAATCTCGGAAATTTCAAATACAAACAAATGTCTTATTATACATCATTGTCCTTCTTCCATTGCTCCCATACCATTAAATTAATTAACATGCAAGTTAAGTGGGAAAATGGCATTTTTACTTTATTACTACAAAACCAAAAGAGATACGGCATTAGTGGAAATTAAAAAGTTGCTCAGTTTTAAGAGCAACTTTAAGAGAGCTTTAAGATGATATACAAAATGACATGTGTTAGCATTTAAAATTTAGAGTTTTGTTTATGTAAATATTTTCAAAAATATATATATATTTTTTTTTAATTTTAGTTTTTAATAAATGCGGTCTTGTGACATATCATTGTAAAGCTTAGCTTATTTCAAATAAGTATTATTATTCAGAAGTCATTTATGAGAAATAATAAAAGAATTACAGGGTATTCCGTAAATTTTGATTTTGGCTACAAAAATGGGCGCCATTTAAAAACTAATAAAGATAACAAAATTCTGTTTTCACCAAAGTGTTCGTATTTAATAGACCTTTCTAATGATGTATAATAAGGCATTTGTTTGTATTTGGAATTTCTCAGATTCGAACCTGTGACAAAATGTTTTTTGGGACATTCTGTATTAATACAACGTTAAAAATATTTTTAAATTATTCCTTGGGGTCGATTTAGTGGGAAATGTTTTTATTTCAAGATTGTAGGACAAACTGTTGATCTGTCATCAGTTTGAGACACCTTACGTGAAACATCCGGTATAGTTGAAACTTTACACCTTAAGTGTGGAAACAAATGTTACAGGCCTAATTGTATCTTACTAACCTTACTTTTTATGTCCAACAATAAATAGATTAATTAAAAATATACTGTTAGAAATTTAATTTATTATTGAAATTTATATGTCTTCAAACGGTTTCGATGACTGCTTTGGCCATATTCTTCATATAAAATATGTTACAGTTTGTAAATAAACAATTTAAAGCTTTTAACTATTAATTGTGAATTTGAAAACCTATATTTACAGAAAATTATAAAATAATTCAAAGTGTATGAATGAAATAATCAATTCTTGTATAAAACTTAAATAAAATGTTTACAAATAATAGGACCAGGTATACTATTTTGAGGCACACTTTTTCAAAAATTAAGATATGACTTGTTATGTTTGAACCCATAACATTATCTGGTGTTTAATTATGTCCGCTGCTCCTCTGTTTTTCCTTCTTAGGTTGGTTTAAGGGAAAACAGCCTTAGAATTGCTTAATAATTTTTCCACCTTTTCTAAAAAAAAGTAACCTGAGAAATTAAACAGCCTCAAATTAAACAAAGTTTTTTTCTTCTTTTTTAATCACTTTTGTTAGGTCGGAGTAATTTTTCGATTTTCTTCTTTTGTTTATTTTGTTTTGGAAGAGGTTTTTATTTTTTGTCATCTCTTATACAGGGCAAGTTTTAAGCCCCTTTCCCTTTTTTATTCTCTATACGGTATAGGTTAGAAGGTTCAGACTCCTCACATCTATATAAGACCTAAATATATTGTTGCGAACACTTATTGGAGGGCTCTCCACCTCCAATGGATTACGGTCCTAAGCAATATATTCTTTAATGTAAGCATAGGTTGATATGAGCATCAAATGAAAGGTCTAATATTAACCTTTCATAAGGTCTCTATTATTCTACTAATAAATAGGATAGAATGACGAAAACCGGATCTCAAAGTAATGACCGAGTTCAAAACGGCATACGATCAAACTTGGCTTTAAAATCATATTGCTGAAAGCAAAAAATGCAATAACTTTCGATATACTCGACAATTTTTGGTCGGGTTTGTGGCAAATTGCTTGGAATGTAAACCCCCTTAAAATGCTTTATCATATGAAATAGACCAATGAAGTGTTTCCCAAGACTTTCTTTAGGGACGTCCCTTGTGGAAGTCGTCAAGGAAACTGAATTGTACTTTGTCATATGATTCATAATTTTTAAGGGCTCTGCAATCGGAGCAATTTGCCACAAACCCGACCCTAAATGGTTGAGTGTATCGGGAGTCATTACATTTTTTTTATTTTCTGCAATATGATTTCAATGTTAAGTTTGGTCGCCTTTCATTTTTGATTACGTCATCGTTTTGAGGTCCTTTTTTCGGCATTGTATTCTACTACCAGAGATCTTTAATTTGATGTACATATCAACCTATGCCTAAGTTTAATTAATTTGGCTTATTAATTGGTGGTTGGTGGTTTTTATTCCTAACATATATGTGAGGAGTTTAAACCTTCTAATTTATACCGTAGGGTAAATATTTGTGGGGGAAGGAACTTAAAACTCACTCTGTATGTTCAGTTTTCTAGTTGATGTGCTTCTTCAGTCTCAACAATGTATGCTTTGATGCAGCTTAACGGTATAGCGTTCACTCCTTTGCTTGCTGAGGTCGTGTTGAGTATGGGGGCCTCACGTTTCATTTAGGCAGTGTGATGTGGTGTATATATCATACTTTGTAAGCACATTTGATATTTTACCTGTAAAGACTTTTATGTGAGGCAGTATTTCTGTCCATATATAACTGTCCATATATTTATCTTCTGTTCTATGCTTATTGGGAGAATTATTTCTTTGTTTTCTGGTAACTTTTCAACCATAGGAGGTGTATAATTATTGGATATTAAATTAATGTTCTTTTACTTTTCACTTTCACTCTGACGTGTTTGAAAAAGACAAACTTATTACAACAAAAAAAAGTATTGAGCAACTCATTTTTCTTGTTTCCGACGACGCCTTTAGAAATTAAAGAAATAATTCAACAATTAAAAAGTAAACTAAGTTCTGGAGCCGATGACATTCCTCCAAAGATATTAAAAGATTTTTCTGATTTTCTTGCATTTCCTCTATCACATCTCATTAACCATTCTTTTATACATGGACAGTTTCCAAGTGCCCTTAAAATAGCAAGAGTGAGGCCAATCTATAAGAAGGGAGATGAGAAGATATGTGATAATTATAGACCGATCTCCATACTACCATCTCTGTCCAAAGTTTTAAGGAAAGGTAGTTACGGAGAGACTATGGGATTTTTTGAAGACGAACCATATCATATTTGAGGATCAGCATGGGTTTGTCAAAAGTAAAAATACCACCAGTGCAATGTTTTCATTAATAAATCACATAGTTAAAAAGTTAGACTCCAAGCACCACTCACTCGACATCCTCTTCGACCTTAGTAAGGCGTTTGACCTGGTAGACCATAACCTTTTACTATCTAAGCTTAACAACATGGGAATCAGAGGGGTAGCTTCCAATTGGTTCCTTTCGTGTCTTACAGGACGAAGGCAATACGTGGAAATAACAGCCAAAGATCAAAATGGGTGTTTAATGCAGTTTAGATTTGCGGAAGGAGTAGTTACGAGAGGTGTCCCCCAGGGATCCGTTCTGGGACCCGTGCTTTTCCTCCTTTTCATTAACGATCTTCCCACCAGCACAACAGAGGCAAAATTGTGTCTTTTTGTCGATAACACGTCCTTAGCCCTATCAAGCCCCTCCCTTCAGTCACTTGAACAGAAAGCATACATTGAGGCAAACAAATTGGTTCAGTGGTTTGATGACAATCTGCTGAAAATAAATACAGAAAAAACTCATCTAATCAATTTCTGCATTTCAAACAGACGTTCACAGACCCAAATTTATCAGTTCTTCTTGATCAAACCATAGTAGAGCCATCCAATTCAACAAAGTTCCTTGGCATTTTTCTTGATAACAACCTAAACTTCAAATTGCATATCGAACATGTCATCAAAAGAGTGAGTGTTGGGGTTTTTGTCCTGCGCACTCTTGCCAAAACTGCCTCGACAGATGTTCTTCTGTCCGCTTACTAAGGACTTATTTATCCATTTCTGTCTTATGCTGTGTCCATTTGGGGAGCTGAGAATCATAGAACCATATTTCTTTTTAAAATTCAAAAAAAGGCAATTAGAACAATATTTTCACAAAAAAAAGACAATCGTGCAGAGATGTATTTAATTCTTCTGCCATCTTAACGTTTCTATCTTTATACATCCTTGAAACATTATCTTTCGTAAAACAAAACTTTTCTCAGTTCCATAATAACCTAAATCCTGGTATTTATCCCTTACGCTCCACAAACAATTGCCAAATTCCCAAACATTCCACTTCTTTCTTCCAACACCCCTTATTGTATAACGGCATCAAGTTATACAATTGTCTCCCTCTTAAGCTGAAGTTGGAGTCAGATCATTCTAAATTTAAGAAACTGCTGAAGAGCATATTGATAGAAAAAACTTATTACAGAGTCCAAGATTTCCTGACTGGGGGATAAAAGAAGAGAGATATCATTTGTTTTCTACACTAAATTAATTTTAAGTTCTTTTTTATGAGTATTATTTGTTAATTTAATGTGTACTCATTATAAAATCTTGATTTTGCTAATGCGAATTGTAATTTGTAAATTCTGGAAAATAAATTACTTATTATTTATGACTTTTTTCAGTTTGGTTCAACATAATATCCCGGAACGGGAGACATTCACTCTTTTCTACCCTAATTTAATACCTCTATGGGTTGAATTCATATTTTCTAAAATCTATGGTATCCAAAACATGAGGCCAAATTATGAAGGTATCGTCCACATAAAGTGGGTACCGTATTACTCGGTTTGCATATAGATGGTTCCATTCTTACAGTCAGCTCATGAATAAGTCAGCAATAATTGGCGAAATAGAATTACCCATTTACACCACTCATTTTATCATAGAATTATTTTTTTTAGAAAAATATTTCAATGCCAAATATGTATTATTGGTCATTTGCAGTACGTTTACATGAAAAGAAAAAATTAAAAGGATTTAAAATCTAATAATTATATACCTGCTATGGTTAAAGACGTAAAAAGAAAACAAAGAAATAAGTCTCCCAATAATAAAAGAACAGAAGATTTATACTCTAAACACCAAGAGAGCAATTATACCTTAGAGACATAGATAAAATAGCAAAAATGCTAAAAAATACACATACCAAAATACCCCCGTCGCAGCAGACCTGTGTACTCAAGGAATTTTCATTAGAATTTGAAATTTTGTATTTTCCCCCATAAACCCTATAGGAATGAATATGTAGATTTGATGAAATGGGATATTGTAAAAAAATGTTAGTTGTTGTTAGGATTTAATATATTGATTATATAAGGTAAATATAAAACTGTATCAATATTCGGCACTTTTTTAATTGTCCCCATAAACTCCATGGGGATGTGTATGTAGGTTTGCCACCATATGGGTGTTGTAGATAAACATTAGTTAAAAACTACCTAGTGAAGGTAAATACCAAATTATACCAAGTTATTTCAATAAATAAGCGAGATATATGGTTCTATTGATTTACCATAAGATTAACATGGGAAACCTATTTTGGATTTTCTCCGGAATATGTTATGCTAAGTTAAAAATCCAAATTCTAAATTGTTTGTTTTTTAAGCTCTTTTACATGGTCTTGGTTCAATTTGGAAATTTGGTTGGTTTTAGTTGAAAATTGAGTTCAAAAATGCTAAAAACTTATTTTTGACCCTTTGAAATCCCATAAAACCCCGTTCCTGAACATGCTGGTTCGCAAACCCGAGAAAATAGACCTTGTCTTACACCTTCATACCTAATTTCATCAAAATCGGCGGCCCCTTCAAAATTTATCAGTACAACGGATACATAGATAGATATATCTATAAATATACATATATTTGAAAATGAACGAACGGTGTTTGTCAAGTTAGGTAGCACCGTGTTGGTGATACCTTGAAAGTGTGTGTTAAAAGTTGGTTGGAGTTAAAGTGTGGTGTCTTTAGGTTAACTGTGAACCTCGACTTTTAATTGTTTCAAAGGTGTATCCGCAGTACCTCCAGGCTTGTGCCAACACTTGGAAATATTTACTCTTGGTCTGATTAGAGTTTAAGTTTCCATCTCAACAGAAGTACCTCTAGATTATATCAACCCTTAAAAAAAATTATTCTTGTTATGACAGTTTGATATTTTGCCAGAGTTTAAGTGTGGTGACCTTGATGGTTGAAATCAAGGGTAAAGTGAAAAGAAATCCACAAGGCCCTCAGAGAAATAATTGATCTTTTTTTTAATGCACTTATTACTGATGATTATGAATGTTTAGAGATAAATAAGCCATGCAAAGGTATAAAACAACTAATAAATTTGTAGAACTGAATTTGAATTTAAACAAAAAAGCATTAGTAAGAATTATAAAAACAGCTGTTAACTAAATAATTAGAATCCACATGTTACCGATTCAATTTATGTTTTATCAAATATACACCAGAGTGCACCCGTAGGCCTACATTGAAACAGTCTGAAGGCGAGTGAGTGGAGCGAAAGAGCTCTTCTTGAACAAGAAATAAGCCATTTTGCACTGCGCATTTTAGCGCAATTTCTGTTACTGATATTACTACAGGGTGTATAAAAGTTTTTCCACCCATTTTAATTGTATTTTAAGATAGACCAATATCGTTTAGTATATCGTGATAGTAATATCGTGATAGTAACTTAACACAAAGTACCTTTTGACATTATTAATTATTTTTGGTCATGTTAGGGGGATGGCCCGCCAGGAGTCAGATGAAAATCTTAAATGTAAGCATAGGTTGATATCTTATACTCTAAAACAAGCTCCATTTGTCCGGGCAAAGTTTTTTTTCGCTCCAAGGATTTTTGATTTTTTGATTGAACATGGGGGTTTTGGCCACCAGAAATCGATTGGAGCTGGTCCCATAGCTGGGAAAAATCCGGTTTTTGCGCTAGAGCCCTTCAAAGTTTCCATGTCATCCTTATGGAGATTTTATTAATTGAACAAAAATCAGCTGATAACTGTAGATATAAACCAATGTGTTACATCTTTAACCTGTAGTGTAAGAAAATTATACCAAAGTGCAGCACACTTCGGCCTGGCGAGTGAGCGGAGCGAACGAGCTTTGTGTGAGAACGAAAGTAATAATTTTACCGAGCTTATGCTCGGTCCCCCTGGTACTGTTCATCAAATTAAAGGTCTTACTTGGTAGAATACAATGCCGCAAACTAGACTTAAAATGGATAACCCAGACAGAAATGGTAGGAATTCAAAGTTTTCATTAAAATCATACGAATAAAATTTAAAAATGCAATAACTTTCTTAATACTCAACCTTTTGACGTCGGGTTTGTGGCCAATTATTGAAAATACAAAGACGTTTAAAATTATGTATGATGTGACAAAGGCTAAAGAAGTTTCAACATAAACATCCTCTATGGGACGTCCCCCAATGAAGTCTTACAGAAATATGCTTTGGCTTTTGTCACATCATACATAATTTTAAACGTCTTTGCATTTGGAGCAATTAGCCACAAACCCGACGTCAAAAGGTTGAGTATTAAGAAAGTTATTGCATTTTGTAGTTTTACCCATATGATTTTCATGGAAACTTTGAATGCCTACCATTTCTGCCTGGGTTATCAATTTTAAGTCTAGTTTGCGGCATTTTCCTCTACCAAGTAAGACCTTTAATTTGATGTACATATCAACCTATGCTCACTTTTAAGATTTTCATCTGACTCCTGGTGGGCCATCCCCCTAACATTATTAGAAATGTTTAATAATGTTAAAAGGTACTTTGTGTTAAGTTACTATCATCCCCAAACGACATTGGTCTATCTTAAAAAAAAAATAATAATGTAGGGAGTATTGACTTTTCTTACACCCTATATAAAGATTATTATTGTTTAAGTTGACCGAGCAAACGCTCGGCCCTCAGGTACTAATTTTTATATTGGTAACGCATGGTTTTATTAAGTGTAAGCATAAACCTTTTTCACAACAATGTTAATGATTATAAAAAAATACTTTTCACCATTTTAGCGAATTTCCCATAGGGAATAAGCTATTACCGTAGGTCTCATGGTAAGACCTAAGCCCGGGACCATGTTACTTTTTCGTTTTGAGGTGCCCAGAGACCAAAAATAATAGTCATTAAAATTTTTATATATATATATATATATATATATATATATATATATATGTATATATTTATATATGTATATATATATATGTGTCCCTAGACACGATAACTCTCGTAAAAATGGTCCGATCGACACCAAATTTGGTAGAGATGTGTAATCCTACATTTATTCGGATGAGTTCGTAAACCAGACATATCGACCTACCGGTAGGGGTAGTTTTGGGGGGTTTTGTACCCCAAAAATGGGTTTTTTGCATTTTTCATATGTAATTTTTAAAAATTTTAAATTTCTATTTTGACCATTGGATTTAGCTTAAAAAAACACACAATTTAGTATTTTGAAGCTTTGCTCTATCTCCATTGGTTACCGAGATATTCAAAAGTCTAAAGACAGTACATTGTATTTTGGGGCTCCAATGTTAATCTTATGGAGAATTGGGATGTGTTATTATTTCATTTATTAACCCATATTTTTCGATGAAACTTGGAATTCAGCTTCATTTTATTCATCCATTTATGGTAAAAAATTTTGATTTTGGTGCTTATCATGGCAGCAAACCTGCATACTCTTTTCCCATGTTAATCATATGGAGAATAGGCAAACTTCTTTAGCAATGGACAGATATTGATGAAACTTAGTAAATAGCTTCATATGGTCGAAATAAATTTTTTTCATGATAAAAACCTACTTTTAGTGTTCCCCATGGCAGCATACCTGCATACTCTTACCCTATATTTATCATAAGGAGAATAGACATTTATTTCCCTATTTATGAGCATGTGATTTTATTTGGTTTACAGTTTTATGTGGTCAAAATTAATATTACTAATTTGGAAATTCGCTGAGTACGCAGGTCTGCTGCGACGGGGGGTATTGCATTTTATAACGACAGCAATTTAAAATTGTTAAACTCAAATATTTCAAAACCATTAAATTTTTAAACCATTATCATATTCTTTAGAGAGACAGGTAAGGTGACAAATTAAATTACATAAACAATGATATCAAGTTTGTAAAAATCAAACAACAAATAATAGAGTTAGTAGTGGAAAAAGGGGGCTGCTGGCTCACTTCAAGGTCACCTGAGGGATGACGTCATCGAGGTCAATGACCTCACCGATGACGTCATCGACGACGTCATCGATGACGCAATCGATGACGTCATCACTAATTACGTCATTCTGTGACGTCACACCCATGACGTTGCAGAAATGACGTGGCGATGACGTCATCACCCCTTACGTCACCAAGATGACGTCATCGATGTCACAAAAGGTCAAGGCCACGCTGAAACCTAAAAATTTCCGGCACTTTTGCTGTTTCTCACACTACGCTCCGAGTTTCAGTCAGGTTCCCATGACCTTGACGACTTGGAGCGAAATTAGACAAGAAACAGCAAAAGTGCCGAGGAAACTGCAAGTTTGCAACGTGACTCTGCCTAAACCGTCATGTGACACCGCTCGGGTGACCTTGAAGTGAGCCAGCAGCCCCCTTTAGACCAGTACTACAAACGCGATGCGCACCCCACGACAGCCACCGAGCGACTGACTGTCCAGCCCCGCGCACTCTAGGTATATGGGAAGTGGTGGGGGGAACTGTGATGACCTCGGGAAACTTGAAAATGTCAAGCCAGGTAGCACCGTTTTGGTGCTACCTTAAATTTACATGTTAAAGTGTGATGACCTTGAGTAAAAACATAGAAATACTACAAGTTGATACCGTCCCAGAGTTAAAGTGTGGTGACCTTGAGTCAAAACACTGAAATACTACAAGTTGAAATCGCCCCAGAGTTAAAGTGTGATGACCTTGAGTGAAAACACAGAAATACTACAAGTCGATCCCGTCCCAGAGTTAAAGTGTGGTGACCTTGAGTCAAAACACAGAAATACTACAAGTCGATCCCGCCCCAGAGTTAAAGTGTGATGACCTTGAGTCAAAACACTGAAATACTACAAGTCGATATCATCCCAGAGTTAAAGTGTAGTGACCTTGAGTAAAATCAGAGAAAATCCAAGCCATGTTAGTCCAGAGTTAAAGTGTAATGACCTTGAGGCAAAAACTTGTAAAACACTTACATGAACAGAGTCGAAGAGCAGCGATGCTTACCGCATGCAAGCCTGAGACATACTGGCTGAGCGCCGTCACGTAGCTTAGGGACTCGATTAGGGTGGGGGTATTGCGAACACTTAGAGTAGAAGTGTAGTGGGTGACCTTGAACCAGACTTAGAGTAAAAGTGTAGTCGGTGACCTTGAACCACCCCTGAGGGGCGGCCCCCCCCCCTCCGCCCCCGTCTCCGTTTCTTGGGGGGCGGACCCCCCCCCCCTCCGCCCCCGTCTCCGTTTTTTGGGGGGCGGACCCCCCCCCCTCCGCCCCCTCCGCCCCCGTCTCCGTTTTTTGGGGGGCGGACCCCCCCCCTCCGCCCCCGTCTCCGTTTTTTGGGGGGCGGACCCCCCCCCCTCTCGGGGTGGACCTCCGCCCCATGCCGGGGGAGACCGGTGGGGATATAAGGCGGCCCGGCCACAGCCGGCTCGCAGTCCGCTCCCGAGCGTTGAACGTGAACGATCGGGACGGACCGCCATAGGCCTCACTAAACACTGAAAGGCGCCTTCACTGTTTAGCGAAGTCTACTCTAACTTTAAGACTTGTATTATTTCTAAGATATTGCGCTTGCGTTTGGGTATTGGGAATTGTTTTATATGAGATTGTTTCACTTGTACCCTATGTCTCCTGTGTGTCTTGTTTGTCTTGTTTGTCATGTGTTTAATGTGTATGTGCTTGTTCCAGCATTTACCAGGTTGAGCTCAATTGTGTGTTGTAAGTGTGTTATATTTAACTAAAGTGTATACGCTTGTTTTAGCATTTCCCCTTGAGCGTTTTTCACAGCTCAAATTAAATTGTAACGACAGGGAACGGGAGTAGGCCCCCGTGTAAAGCCAATTTTCATAATTGTTAGGCTCCTCTCAGGCATGCAACAGGTTGCGGCTGGGGTTGTGGGAGCATGTCCGTTTGTACGCTGGCAAGCAAAAGGTTGTGGCGGCCTCTGCACTCGGACCGAGGACGTAAGCCACTAGGGTGTCCTCAGTTAGTTTCCCTTCTGGAAACTCAAAATTATGTAAATGAATCTTTGTTAGCTATTTGTGTTTTTTAGTCCCCAAGGCCCCCGAACATTCGTGGTTCGCCATGGATGTACGGGGGCCGAAATTTTTTAATATCCGTGTGGCCTTGACCCACAAAGGACTTGTAAAAATCTACTGCATTGCTAAATTAAAAATATTAAAGATAGGGTTACGGGAGTAGGCCCCCCGTGTAAAGTCACTTTGAAGTATTGTTAGGCTCCTCTCAGGCATGCAACAGGTTGCGGCTGGGGTTGTGGGAGTATGTCCGTTTGTACGCTGGCATGCAAAAGGTTGCGGTGGCCTCTGCACTCGGACCGAGGACGTAAGCCATTAGGGTGTCCTCAGTTTGTTTCCTCCTGGAAACTCAAAATTATGTAAACGAATCTTTGTTAGCTATTGAAAAGACAATGCAGTAAATGTTTACAAGTCTCGCGTGGCGAAGGGTACACGACATTGGATGTTGCCTTGTTGTCATAGTTGGGTCTCTTAGGAGGCTACAGCGATGGCAACCTAAATGCCCCAGGTGGGGCTTAATTTTTTTAAAAGTTTTTTCGTGACCTTGACCTAAATATAGTAATGACCCCCCCCTCCCCCACCCCCTCCCCCACCCCCTCCCCCACCCCCAAGGTGGGATAGCCCTTGGCTGGTGGGGATATAAGGCGGTCAGGTTGCACGCACTTCTCATTCACGCTCCACCTTTCGTTGGAAGTGGTTGTCCAGGAGCTCATTCTTAAGAAGACCGGTGACCAAAAATGTCTCGTCGTATACCTTATAAACCTTCGTACTATAATCTGATTGGTATTAATAGTATTACAGACAATGAGAAGAAATTGTATAAAAAATTTTGTTGTTTACTTGACAGAACGCGAAAACTACCACCAAATACTTTCACCTACAAGCTACCCTGATAGACAAGGATGATGTAAGCAAACTATCATCAATTCAACTGAAATTGGTGGAAGAAAAAATTCTTGTTTGTGTGAGAGAAGTGTTTCATAATGAATATTCAAAAAGATTGGCTTTTGACTTTATTAAGGAACATGCAGGACGTGAAACAAAACAGTATCCAGGATTATATTATTTATATCTTTTTGAGAATGGAGCAAGTGTAACGGTAGAAATAAGCATCAAACTAATGTAATTCTCCCAACCAAGTGTTAAACTAGGACTTGAACTTGGACTTGATTGAGGTTTTGTAGAACAGAGCGGGGGATAGATCACTTTGCGGCAATGGACTAGCATGCTGCTTAGTGGTTTATCCCCCGCTCAAAGGGTATCTTTATGCGACCTTGACCCACATAAATGCATAGCTGGTGGGGGTATAAAAATGGTAAACCAATTGGATTGGATACACCACTTCCATCGCTCCATCGCAACAGAATTCTCCCTATTCTGGAGGTAATACCGGTGATATTTCACCTTTGTAAGAAATTAAAACAAAAAATGTGAGCGGGGGATAGAGCACTTTGTAGTAATTGATGCTGCTTAGTGCTCTATCCCCGCTGAAAATAATAATTCCAAATGACCTTGACCCATATAAACTTGCTCAAACAGACATTTTTGAAAAAACTTGTACAAAGTAGTGGATTTAGACCAAACATCATTGCTTTATTAAGCCTGTTGAAGAATATATTGAAAATGGGTGTTAAAAAGCCAAATCTACTACATGATTGATAAACCGGATGTATATGACGTCACCTTCCCCCACCCTTCAACCTCGGGTATAAAGGGGACCCGGTTGAGCGCGCTGCTCATTATTGCGTGGACATTCACCGAGTGCACACTCAAAGCCAAACTGTAAAAAATGGCCCTTTGCGATATTTGTGGTGAGTTTTTCCAAGACGAAGATATCTTTGTTTTACACCGAGAATTGCATCATGAAGAGAACAGAAAAGAAGAGATTGTTGTAAGTGAAGAAGACTTGGATGTGTTTGATCGGTTATTGGAAAACTACCAGAAGCAGATGGACGACTGTGATAGCTATCTACAGTTACACCGAGAATTGCATCATGAAGAGGACAGAAAAGAAGAGATTGTAGTAAGTGAAGAAGACTTGGATGCGATTGATCGGTTTTTGGAAAAACCCCAGAAGCAGGAGGACTGGGCTAGCTATTTACAGTTAATGCAAAGAAGAAGACCAAGTGTTATTCAATTTGCCGGAGCTGGACCATCTACAGCTGGAGGATTTATTGAAAAGGAAATGGAAGAAAAAAAGTGGAAGATGTAAAACAACTGCGTACCCAAGAAGAGGATATGGAAGAAAAGGATACAGAAGAAGTGGAAGATATAAGACAACTGCGCACCACAGCCTTGCCAGGACCAGTTGTAACTCATTTCAAAATTAATAATGTGCAATTGGAATTGGAAAACTTTATAACCCAAGCTAAAAATTTAGTTGTAAAAACATTGATGGAAGAATTGGCAAGATTGATCTTTATTAAATTTGGATTGGTGTTGGAGGCTATGTTTACTAATACCGATGGTGAAAACTCACCGAGAGCATTCATTGCTAAAAACCGAACCCTTACAACCACATCTGATATCAATGAAATTCTAGAAGAATGTTTGAATGAACTGCTAATGAAACTCCAAGAACATGAAGGAAGAGGATCCGGCTGGACGCTATCATCGATCGAAGGTATGGATGTGAGGGTTCACAAGCATGGATATGGTATGAGGGGTAGCAGCTTTATCCCTCTACCAAAGAAAATTAAAGACACCAACTCTTGCAGAAATGTTACAAACGGGGATAATGAATGTTTTAAGTATGCGATGCTAACTAAGTATGTAAAACATAATCCTTGTAGAGTTGGTAGGGAATATTATGAAAACGAACACCGCTACAACTTCCGAGGAATGTCGTATCCTGTGAGTCTTAATCAAATTGCAAAATTTGAGAAACAAAATCCAGGTGTTTCTGTTAACGTGTTCGGCTTAGATGATTCGAACAATGTGTATCCACTACGAGTTGGAAAAGTGAAGCAAAGAAACCATACTGATTTATTATTGAAAACTAAAGGTGAAATTTCCCATTATGTGTGGATAAAAGATTTTGAAGCTTTGGTTGCACGACAATTAACCAAAAAGAAGATTAGAGTGACAGTGTGTAAGAGATGCTTTTGTTTTACAAATAAAGATTTAAAACATGGAGGATCGGAGTGGTTGAAGGAACACCAAAGACTTTGTAATGACAACTATGAAGTGAAGATTAGTCTGCCGCCGCCATCTCGAGCGTTCATCAAATTCAACAAAACAGTTCACCAATATCGGATTCCAGTAGCTGTCTACGCAGATTTCGAATCCACGTTAGTACCACAGGAGCTTCCGGATGGTGAGGTGACTAGAAGAACCAAATATCAATTGCATCAACCTAACAGTTTTTGCTTATTGGTGAAATCAACTTTGCCTGAAGAACAGTTGCAAGACTATGGTTTAACATCCACTCCGATACTCTACCGTGGGGAAGAAGCCGCTAAGCATTTCGTAGACCAGTTGTATGACATTGCTGAAAAGGTGCAACGCTTATACGGTAATGTTTTACCTATGGAACCTTTGAACCAAAATCAACAAGAAGAATACAATTTGGCAACAAGATGTTATTTATGCAAGAAGAGCTTCAGTGAAGAAAATCAAAAAGTAAGAGATCACGATCACCTGACAGGGTTATACAGAGGAGCTGCTTGTAATTCATGCAATATAAATTACAAACTGCCAAACTTTATCCCTGTCGTGTTACACAATCTTAGCGGCTATGACTCCCACTTCATTATCCCAGAGTTAGGACGGGATGATGGAAGAATCGAAGTATTAGCTGAAACATTGGAGAAGTACATCAGTTTCTCAAAAACAGTAGGTAAAATTAAACTTCGCTTCGTAGACTCTTATAGATTTATGTCAACTAGTTTGAGCAAATTGTCTGAGAACCTAAGAAGAGAAGATCTAAAAGAAACCAGCAAAATTGTACCTGAAGATAAATTGGACTTAGTAATGCGTAAAGGAGTATTCCCCTATGATTACATAACTTCTGCAGAAAAATTTGAAGAAACCAGTCTGCCACCGATTGAAGCCTTCAATAGCAAGTTAAATGAAAGTGCAATCACCGTTGAAGACTACAATCATGCTTGTAATGTTTGGAACCAACTAAACATTCAAACCTTAGGGGAATATTCCGACTTTTACATAAAATTGGACGTAATTCTGCTGTGCGATGTGATGGAAGAATTTCGAAACACCTGCTTCTCCGCCTATGGACTGGACCCTCTACACTCGTACACATCTCCAGGATTAGCATGGCAAGCTATGCTAAAGTCAACCAACTGTCGATTGGAACTTCTAACAGATATTGATATGGTGCTCATGATAGAATCTGGTGTACGGGGCGGTTTGACACAAGCTGTAACACGTCATGTCAAAGCTAACAACAAGTACATCCCAGGCTTTGACGAGAGACAACCATCGGTCTACCTTGGCTACTTTGACGCAAACAACCTTTATGGTTGGGCAATGTCAAATCCGCTTCCCTACGCTGACTTCAAATGGATCGACCCGGCCACCATCGGTGACATCTCACAGATTCCAAAGAATGGTCCAAAAGGCTATATTTTGGACTGTGATTTCGAATATCCGGAGCACCTTCATGACCATCACTACGACTTGCCTCTCCTAGCCAAGACTGAAGTTTCACCGACAGGAAGATGGCCAAAATTGATGATGACGTTGGAGAATAAAGATCGGTATGTGGCTCACTACTGGGTAGTTCAACAAGCTCTTGAATTGGGTCTACGTGTAGTGAGAATTCATAGAGCAATTGAATTCACCCAGTCTTGTTGGTTGAAACCATATATTGATTCCAACACTACAAGAAGAGCAGCAGCAACATCAGCATTTGAAAAGGACTTTTACAAATTGATGAACAATGCCATCTTCGGGAAGACCTTAGAAAACAAAAGAAAACACAAGATTGTTAATTAGTAAGTGATCCTAAGAAATTGGAAAAATTAGTGCAAAAACCAAATTTTGGAACATCCATGATTATAAACGAAGATCTAGTTGCCGTCAGTATGAAGAAAACAACAATAGTGATGGATCGTCCGTTATACATTGGAATGTCGATTTTGGATATAAGTAAAACTCTAATGTATGATTTCCATTACAACAAAATGGTTAAACACTACGGAAGAGACAACATTGGAGTTGCATACATGGATACCGACGCGTTTATCTACTGGATAAAGACTTTGGACATGTATGAAGACCTAAGGAGTTTCCCATACAAAGACGATTTTGACTTCTCTGACTATCCGAAGAACCATCCAAATTACAATGAAAAGAATAAAAAAGTAATCGGAAAATTTAAAGATGAAGCAAATGGAATGCCTTTAGAAGAAATAGTGGCACTGATGGCAAAATTGTATTCATTTAAAATGTACAACGAGAACAACACACCGACAGTCAAGAAAGCAAAAGGAGTCAAAACATCGTACTTGAAGAAACATGTGACGTTTGACCATTACAAGACCTGCTTGTTTGAAGATTCTACAATGTCTGCAACGTTCAACACTATCAGAAGCTTTAAACATGAGGTCTACAGTGTCACTGAAGTTAAAAGGGCACTATCAGCTCGAGATGATAAAAGGCATATTATGCCGGATGAAATTCACACTCTTCCTTTTGGCCACTACTCTCTAAACCCTATCGACTAGTAACCTATTCTTCGTCCTTCTACAACTTCGACCTTATTCCTTTCTCCTTCCGTAAAAAAATGGGGAACACGGCAAGTCAAACGCCGTGTTCCCCATTTTTTTACACAAGTTTGTATGACCTTGACCTATATAAATGATGTGAATATTTAAGACAACATTCATTGTGATTATACATGTGATACATGAAACATTCAAACCTGCAATATGAAGAACTTGAAGCAAGAAATTGTCAACGAACTTCATAAACCTGCAAGAAGAAAGTTTCCACGAAGAAATACAGTGATAAAAGGAATACATGATTTATATCAAGCGGATTTAATCAAAATGATTCCTTATAGTAAACAAAATAGGGGATTTAAATACATATTGACTATTATTAGTTGTTTTTCAAAAATGGCAGATGCTTTACCACTAAAAGATAAAAGTGGTAAAAGTGTTACAAAAGCAATGGAAACAGCTATACAAAGAGACAAACATACTATAAAACATTTACAAACTGATGATGGAAAAGAATATTTTAATAAGGAATTTGCAAATTTAATGAAAAAACACAACATTAACCATTACTCTACCAATTCAGAGGTAAAAGCATCAATAATTGAAAGATTTAACAGAACTTTAAAAGGTGCGATGTATAAGATGTTTTCCAACAGAGGATCACACGTATGGATTGATATGTTACCAAAACTTATAAGCGATTACAATAACAAGTTTCATAGAACTATCGGTATGAAACCAAGCCAGGTGACTAATAAAAATGAAAAACTTGTATTAAAACGTATAAAAATGAATACTAAACCAAAAGTTGAAAAACTAAAGCCTAAAAGGTTTAATGTTGGCGATAAAGTGCGAATAAGCAAATACAAAGGTGTATTCAGTAAAAGATATCTTCCGAACTGGACAAATGAGGTATTTACCGTATTTAAGGTGCAACCTACAGTACCAGAAACTTACATTTTAAAAGATAATAAGGGACAATTGCTTGAAGGAGGGTTTTATGGACATGAAATGTTAAAATCAACAGTAGGTGATGTATATTTAGTCGAAAAGTTGTTGCAACGAAAAAAGGATAAGGTTAAAGTACGATGGTTAGGTTTTAATAAAACGGAAGATTCTTGGATACCTAAAAAGGATCTAATATAATGATAGAGCATCATTTTGGGTTGAACCATTACAAAGGATGGAGATAATACCGCAAAAAGACAATTTTACTATTAATAATATAGATGAACTCACAGTGGATGGTTCTCAATTCAATACTGGGAAACACGGTGTTTTGTTACCAAACACGGTGCGTTGTCTGGTTACCGGTCCTTCCAATTGTGGAAAAACAAATGTAGTATTCAATTTGATTACAAACCCTAAAGGATAACGTTTTAATAATTTATATGTATTTTCAAAGTCACTACAACAACCAAAATATCAGTTATTGGAACAAATACTCAATAATGTGCCTGAAGTTAAATATTTTAAATTCAACGCGAGCGAGAGTGTCATGCAACCGCAAGAGGCTAAACCATTCTCAGTATTCATATTTGACGACGTATCTTGTGAAAATCAAAATACAATAAGAAATTACTTCGCCATGGGTCGACATAACAACATAGATAGCATTTATATTGGTCAAACTTACAGCAAAATACCGAAACAGCTCATTAGAGACAATGCAAACATGTTAATTGTATTTAAACAGGATGAAACCAACCTAAAACACATATATTATGACCATGTAAGTGCGGATATGCCATTTGAACGAATTAAAGAGTTGTGTGGAAAGGCTTGGGCTGAAAAGTATGGGTTTTTAACAATTATGAAGGAACAACCGCTAAACAATGGTCGATACAGGATAGGATTTGATAAATTTATACTAATACACTGATTATGATGTAAAACATTCATTGTTGTACAACACGTCTTGCTACAAACATGGTTAACCAAGAAAAGTTAATAAAGGAAATAAAATCACTTAGTGATTCTATTCGGGATAAAAACAGAGCATTAAAATTAGGTATTAGCGAAAGGGAGAAATTTCTTGAATCTACTTTTAAACCTATTACTGAACCCTTGAAACAATTAAACAAAAAATTTGCTAAACCCGTTTTGGAAGGAGATGCAATTGCACCTATTACAAAGTTTGAAAGAGAAAATGTAAAATCAGAAGATTTTAGTGATGAAGACCTGGAATCCTCTACATATAGTAGTTTTACCGGTGGAGAACCCGAAAGAGAGCTAGAATCACCAGACTACAGTGGTATAAGAGAATTATATGAAGTAAAAGCTAAAAGAGGACATGAAGATGTATCAACTGCTAGTGAAGAGGAAAAAGAAGAAGAAGCAAGGGAAGGTCCGTCAAACATAAGCTTGTTGGGTGAAAACATTCATAACAAAGGACCTTTAGGAAGGAAATACATGATAAAAATGTTAGCTGGAATAAATCCTAATAAAAACTACCATAGTTATGGAGTAAGATTGACAGAAGAAGGTTTAATGGTTGGTAATAGCCCGGTAAACATTGATGAAGATGATAATATTATTGTTGGTAATCAAAGATATAAGGGCACAAGAGGATTATTTGAATTATTATTTGAAAAAAAGCCTTTAGAATTGTTAGTTAAAGAAGAAGACATGGAAGCATATAAACAGATTTTGGAACACACCAATGCATACAGGAGAAAATATTTAGCTGACCAACCAGTTTTTAGATCTAGGTCTTTAAAATATAGAGTATTTGTATCCAAGTTAATACCAACAACGAGAAGACAACCAATGCCGATAATGCCAAGAAAACCTGTAAAACGAAGGTTTGTGTCATCCACTTTGGATATAAGTGCTCCGGAACCAAGAAAAAGAAACAAATCTGTTACAGGTACAGGTTTAATGAAGAAACTATATAACACAAATGTGATTTATTACAATAATATCAATAAATTGGTGGATAGAATGAAACTAATACATGAAGCTAAAGAAGCGGGTCATACTGGATTGGAAAACGAATGGGTGGCTTTAGTGGATGAACTCCGAAACCGTGGGGTAATCTCATAAAAATGCGTTACTCCCTAGAATACTATTCAGTTGCACCATGAGTGTCGACAAGTTCGGACGTTACTCCTCGGATGGGTTATATTATGCGAATAGTTTAAAAAGAAGTGCTGGTTTACCACAAACACCTGATGGAGATTATGATATGAGTAATAAAAGGTTAAAAAACATAAAAGATCCTACGGATGAAAACGATGCAATAAATTTAAAAATATTAAAGGAAAAGATATCGCCAACATTAAGACTACAAAATAACACATATGACGCAGAAGATCATAGAATTATCAACGTTGGTAAACCAAATGAAAACGGTGATGCGATAAACAAAGGTTATTTGTCATCTGAATTAAAAAATACGTTAAAATTCAATGGGAAAACGTATAGTGCCAACAATAAACGTATATCCAACGTAGATGACCCTAAAGATGCAAAAGACAGCGTAAATAGACGCTATTTACATTCCTTGATACCTGAAAAGACAAAAGATGGATTTTCTTTTTATAAATTTGTTATTAATGATATAGGTTATCCAAAAACTGAAAACGATGCTGTAAATCTAAAATATATTAAAGATCATTGTATCATACGTGATGTAGGGGTTATAGATTGTTTTAATAATTGTTTAGCAAATGTAAAAGATGGTTCGGCACCAACAGATGGAGCAACGGTGGGTCAAATGATGGAAACCTTAAAACAAGAAACAACCTCTTTTGTAAAACAAAATCAAGTAGTATCGAAGCAAGGGGATGAATTCGTTCAAGGTAATGAAAAATTTAATTTATTAACATACAAAAATAATGCTTGGGATTGCATGGATAAAAAGTTATCAAATATGGGATGGGGTTATGAGGATCATGATGCAGCTGCTTTATCACAAACCGTACATTTAGATCCAAATCATTACTTTGTATATTTTACATGTAATAATAGAGTGATAAAACACTTGAAAGAAGGAAGAGAAGCAAATGATGCTGCAACTGTAGGACAGACCATTACAACATCATTAAAGGATAGTAAAGTGTATAATTGTAATAATAAACGTATAACAAACCTTAAAGACCCTGAACATGTAGATGATGCTGTCACTGTTAATTTTCTTGTAAAGGTTTTAGGTAATGCGATATTTGATTTACACAATCATTTTACACCAGATATTCTTCAAGGAAAATCGGGTCATAATACTTATGATGAATCCATGAGAGGTGAATATATTAAACGAGAAATTTATAATAAATACTTTATTAACCCTAAAACGCAAAAGTTTAGATCATCAGATTGGGGTGATATTGATATTTAATTAAATAACTCAATAAATGACTTCATTTATGTGCAACCTGTCATAGAGGTAACACATAGGTTACGCTTTTCGAATATAAAAGACAATCATGGCATTTCATTACACCAGTCCATATCGAGACACTATACGGAAAGGAGGCGGTATCACGTCCACAGCGGTTTCTCTGTTAAGTAAAGCTTTAAATCGAATTCCAGTAGGATCTGTCGTAAATAGAGCAATAGACGCTTTACCATACGAATTTCACATACCGGGAGGTTATCAGTATTGCGGACCAGGAACTAAATTGCAAAAACGACTGGAAAGAGGCGATCCAGGCATAAATAAATTAGATCAGGCTTGTAAAGAACACGATATCGCATATTCCACATTTACCGATTCAAAAAATAGGTCAATCGCTGATAAAAAGCTAGCAAATATAGCTTGGCAACGAGTAAAGTCTAGTGACGCTAGTATTGCGGAAAAAGCAGCAGCTTTAGCGGTAACAGCAGGTATGAAGGCTAAAACAGCGGTAGGAGGTGGAAAAAGGAGGGGTAGGAATAAAAAAGGATCAACCATGAAGAAACATGGTGGTAATATTAGACTAAAAAGACGTTCTACGAAGAAAAATAATAAAAAACCGACAATATGGTCAATGGTAAAAAACGGGGCAGGTCTATACCTAAGACCGTATCGTGCATATTAAATAAAAGAAATCAATTAGTTATACCACATAAAGCGTTGACTAATGTTGAATTATTCAGATATATTTCCTGTTTAAAAATACCATTTTTTCGCGGAGTATTCATAAAGGACAGTTTACCAAAGAAAATATGGAAAAATGAGACTGGAATCGTAAATTTGGATAATACTGAAGGGTCCGGCACCCATTGGGTGTGTTATAAGAAACTAAATAGCAATGTATATTATTTTGATAGTTTCGGTAACCTGCCACCACCAAAAGAACTTCAAGATTACTTTAAATCTGCTAAAAACATATATTACAACTATAAAAGAGAACAACCTGATAACACATTAATATGCGGCCATTTATGTTTAGAATTCCTAGCTAAAAGTATCAGTCACTATTGAGATGTCTTCCTATACGGTATCATTAACAGGAAAATCGTCCACTTTACGAAGTATCCTTTTTCCAGCGTTACGCTTGCAAAAAGGAAGATTTTGGGAGGCGGCACTATTGGATTTTACAACTTACAACTCTATTCCCAATGTTACGAAAGGTAAAAATAACTTATTGCATTATTATAAAGGAAAAGATGCCAGTGGGAAATTTACAGACCTAGAAGTTTGCACTCTACCCACAGGTTCTTATGAAATTGATCATATTAATGAATTTTTGCAAAATAAAATGGGAAAAGACAATATAACGCTAAAAGGTAATAACAATACAATGAAAGCTGAGCTTACTTCAAAATATTATATAGATTTCAGTAAGTCAGACTCAATAGGTGATTTATTAGGATTTCCCAAAGATGGAGCAATTTTAGAACCAAATAAAACACATTCCGGTAAACAAACTGTAACAATATTAAAAGTCAATAGTATAGACATAACTTGTAACATTATACAAGGAGCTTACAGAGATGGAGCAAATACTCATATAATACATACTTTTTATCCCAGTGTACCACCTGGATTTAAAATTGTTGAAAAGCCGCAAAACCTGGTATATCTACCTTTGAACACCACTTTTATTTCAGACATCGTGTTGAACTTATTGGATCAAGACGGTAACTTGATAGATTTCCGAGAAGAGCCTATTACGGTTAGATTACATTTAAAATCAACACTTTAATACAAAATCATGGGTTTAACATTTAAAAGCGAACAACCTACGGGAATCCGCATTAGTAGCTCTTCAGCTGTGGAGGAGTTAACACGCGAGAACATTCGTTTCTTAGAGAGAATTGGATTAAAAGTAACCGATAATGGATATACTGGATATAGCTCAGGGTCCAACATTCGACGAAACCCTATGGGAAAAAGAATATCACACCCACAACCCTTACACTTCATCAAAATTAAACAATAACGATGAAATTCGTATTCCCATACAAAATCAAGACATTTACACACTACCATGTGAAAGTTACTTGTATATTGAAGGAAAAGTTACTAAAAAGGACGGTACTACTACTGGTACAACAGTTCCATTTATAAATAATCCCATGACTTTCCTGTTTGATGAAATTAGATATGAAATATCAGGTGTAACAGTTGATTCTACTAAAAAAGTAGGTATTGCAACAACTTTAAAGGGATTAACATCTATATCACCTAATGAAACCAATTTAATACAACCTGCAGGATGGGTTTTACCTGCAAAAGACACAATCACTCCAGATACAAATGGAAATTTTGATTTTCATATTCCGTTACGTTTGTTGCTTGGTTTTGCTGAAGATTATAGGAAAATAATATTAAACGTTAAACAAGAATTAGTTTTGTTGAGATCTTCAAACGATAAAGATATTATTAAAGCTCCAGACGGTACAACAGATGCAACTTTAGAATGGAAATTAACATTAGACAAAATTGTATGGAGAGTTCCACATGTTAAATTAGCTGACGAGCATAGAATGCTACTATTAAGAAAGTTAAAGGCTGATCGTGATATTGTAATTCCTTTTAGAAGTTGGGAATTTCATGAACATCCCAGCTTGCCAACTACGGATCGACACACTTGGACAGTTAAAACATCTAATTATGTGGAACGAGCCAGGTATATTATATTTGGTTTACAAACAGGCAGAAGAGACACCATCACCAAACATGCAGGCCAATTTGATCATTGCAACTTGAAAAATATTAAAGTTTATTTAAATTCACAATTTTTTCCATACGATAATTTAAATGTGTCATTCGCTAATAAAAAGTACAGCATATTGTACGATATGTATGCAAGATTCCAAAGTTCATATTATGGTAAAACGAATGCACCTTTACTATCACCAGAAAAATACTTAGATGGTTACCCTATAGTTGTAATCGATTGTTCTAAACAAAATGAATCGGTAAAATCATCAAGTGTAGATATAAAAATAGAAATGGAATTCAACGTGCCTATACCGGCTAATACAACTGCATACTGTTTAATTCTACATGATAAAATCGTAACATACACACCTTTAACTGGAATTGTTAAAAATGTATTGTAAAAGACCGGTTTTCCTACATTCCAATGCATTCCGCGAGTATAAAAGCAGAGCGTTCAGCTCGCTCCTCATCGGTTTGTTGCCTGTTGTTGTATGGGTAGCATCTTATTCAATATGGCTTCTCCTAGTGGTACACAAGAAAATGTAGTAGATATTGAGAAGGAGATATCCGACTTTTTAGATCTTCAAGGTCAACCGGAGGGAGATGAACACAACGCTTGCGGACAACTCCACGCCAGTAATAATGTTGAGGAAAAAGGTAAAAGAAGAAAGAATGCACACAAGAGGAAAAGGGATATTGAAGATAATATTTCTCCTAACATATTAAGTGAGGTATTCTTGCGAATATTTTACCCAATCTCTTCCAGTTTGGACAAAAGTGTTTTAATCGGTGTTATGAAATCTACAGATTATTCCCCTACTGTAATTTTAACTCATGGACCCAAAATGATTTTGTTTACGGACACTGCTTGGGAATCGTTTATGAAACACTTGCATCTGCTAGAATGCTATTTAAGTAGTAACATGTTTGGAAGAAAGACAAGAGTAGGCCTTTTGGATTCAAATGTGGAAATCGATATTGTTAAACATCGTGGTGATCATCAGTTGCGGTTTAGAGACACAACAAGACATGATAACAAGATTCAACTTAATCGAGAAGAGTTTTTTATTCTAACTTGTGCAACTGAACCAATAACGAGATACTTGAGACAACTGGTGTTTTCAAGTTCAATTATTAAAGATTATCTGGAAGACACTTTGGACAAACAACCGGACGCACCTATATTGTACGGACCTGTAGATACTTCTATATTCAATAGGGTTCCTCATGAAGTACAAATGTGGAGACAATTGGAAAAGTACGCTCAACTACATAAGAAATCAGTAAAACGTGAAGAAGAGGAAGAAGAAGGAGGAGAAGAATCAAGTGTTAGTGATGAAAATGAAAACAAGGAAAATGTAAAGATGGAAACCTAAATGACAATTAACTACACAGCAATGGTTAATTTTTAAAACAATATCAAACACTTTGTGGGGTTAGGCCTACCGGGGACGGTGCCCACGTTAAATATACACCAACGCGCCAACAACTGTACGGCCGGGTATAAAAGTCGTACCTACCGTGGTGTGGAAATCAGTTGACCTTTGGACTTCGTCATGAGCAGACGAGTGATCTTCGCAATGGACAAGGACAAGGAAGAAGAACAAGTAAAGTCCAAACCTGGTATAATTGAGTTCCAAGCGTTTCGGGGTAATGATGATAGATTTATCATAAAAGAACTTGTGTTTTTCGACATCAATACAAGTGTTCCTTATTCGTTTTTATTTAAACCACCATGTTCTTATTCATCTTTAACTAGTAAAGCCGCTACTACCAACAGATGGATTTCAAAACACTTTCATCATATCGATTGGTATGATGGTTTTACAAGTTACACGGACTTGTATCACATTATGCATCACTTTTCAGACAAGTTTACCAATATTTACACAAAGGGGCTGGAAAAGAAAAGATGGATCCAAGGATTTACTCATGTTCCGGTTAATGATGTGGATTTGGATAAAAACTACAAGTATACAATGGAAAATGTTTGTATTTGTACTAAAAGTCCAGAACATGAAAAAGATAGACATTGCGCTTTAAAAAAACGCCTATAAACTCGCATCTTACCTTCAAAGTGGGGAAATGGGGAGTGGTGGGGGTAACGGGGGTTATATAAGTGAGGAGCAGACCGGGACCTGGCATGAGTATTACTCGAGATTCCGAGACGACAACATCTCCCAGCGAGAAGACGAAGAAGACGATCTATAACTTGACCATGGCATCTCACCAGTTCCTGCAAACTTTGGTTGAGCAGTTCAATGCTCACTCCAAATCTACCATACTACCCGTCAAGAAGTGTTCCGAACTTAAAGACGAGAAGCACTACATTATCCACGCCATGAAGAAGATGGAGACTACAGTTGGAGAGGCCATCTGCTGCAGTCTTAGCGAGGCACCATTCACTCCGGGGGATGAGCCCAAGTTCCAAGTCTACCTGCCGAAACGGTTCGTCCATCTCCTCCAGAACGAGGATCTGCGCTCCATCCAACCCGGCTGTCTCTACCTGGTTTCCCACGGTTGCACGGGTAGCAATTCCACCGAGTTGACCATCCACATCGCCGACAAGCAGCAGTGTTAGATTTAAGTTTTACTATTGTACATATGTTATTGTAATGTTTTATAAATAAATAAACCATAAAAGACAAAAAAAGAATACAAAAAGACAAAAAATGCAACATATCAATATGTGAAGTTTGTCACATATTGATATGTTGCATTTTTTTTTAAACTTCGCGGGTGACCTTGACCTTTGACCTTTGCATTTCACAGTTACCCCCACCACCACGCTACAAGTCAAACCTGCTTGAATGCAAAACACCCCCACCACTTTTTCATATACCTCCAAGCGCTGTGCCTCGTCTTCATTTCAACTCCAGCAGCCAACCGAACAACATCAGTATGTCTCTGAACGTAAGCTGTGCCAGCTATGAGGAGGTGACGATCAAAACGCAACAGGAGCTGAACGACTTGTACAAGGAGTTGCAGCTGATGGTGGCAAGAGGCTACCGTATAAACGTGCAAGTCTACGCTTGCAATATACGGCATCTTCGGCAGCCGAAGGAAGAGCCTGGACATTCCTCTTCAACGACAGCTTCCTCACCGGCGTCGATGAAGACCGAGCCGGACAACTTGGATTACTTCAGCTGACTAGCGGTTGTCTTCCTTGTTCTAACCATTGTAGAATATGTTTATTTTTTCATTGTATTAAAGTAGTAAAAGAGCAAAACACCTATCTTGTTACTGACATATGAGCTCAGTAACAAGATAGGTTTTTTAAAACACAGTTTGAATGACCTTGAAACTTCCCCCTCCACTGCTTCGCTACCCCCACCACTTGACTATTGGTGTACATGGCACATCACAATTGGAAACCTCATTCCATCTTCAACAACCAAACCGACAACATCAACAATGGCAAACCTACCAACAGATGAAAGATGTCCTCACGCGTGCTGTGACTTCATCCACGAGTTGGAGAAGAGGATGCAGGAGAGGGCGATAAGAAAAAAGCAGATCCACTCAGAAAATATCATGATAGTCAACGGCCATCTTTTATTGTTCGGCCTTATTATGGTTGTACTTTTTATACTGTATGGCATAGTCACATGTGTCGGCAAGGTTGCAGAAGAAAACGCCCGCCACCATCAATTGGAAAGTTTCAATGTTACTTTCTAGGTTTTCCTTTTTTTTTAAAACTCCGTTTGGATGACCTTGAAACTTCCCCCACTACTCCACCACGCCCTCCAACACTTCACCATGTTCCTGCATGAGCATCACATCACCCGTCATTCCTTGTTCGACAAGCAACCATGGCGGACAACACCATCAGCCAAGCTGACTCCACTACTGATGTTGGAACGAGTACAGGTTGGACACTATCCATCGACAGTGTTCACTATTTGGAAACAATTTGCGAACGGATGAAAGAAATACTGCGAGACAACCCTGGGATCATAATACAAATGAATTTCAACTATGATTGGTCGCAAGTTACATTGCGGCAGGAGGACAACAACGGTCAGCACTCACCGCAATACTCACCAATGTCACCGATTTACCCATACAGTGAATCTGATGCGGATGAAGATGTAGGAGACAACGACGAGGCTGATGGGGAGTGACCTTCTTTCCTTTTTTTAAAACTCAATTTGGATGACCTTGAACTTTCCCCCTCCACTCCTTCCTTTTTTAAAACCCAATTTGAATGACCTTGAAATTTTTCCCTCTACTTTTCGATAATGTTACAACTGACTGCAGCTCACCTCATTCCTTGCTTAGCTACCATGGCGGACAGGACTCTTTCTCAAGTTGACTCCACTACAGACGAAGCATTTCCCTTGCGGTGGACTGTTCATTTACTAGATGCGACAGAAGTGGAAGTCTTGTATCAAAAATTACTCTATGTATTCAACGGGAACCCTGGACCTCTTAAATGTAGAATGAATTTGAATTTTGATGCAACCAGGGTCGGCACAGAACCTTCAACTTCAAGCCAGCCTCAGCAACGAGATTTTACACATTTATACACTCCAATATCACCGGAAGATGTAACTGTCTGCGAGGCTGACTCAACTACACGTTATGTTCAGCCAAAGCCTTGGGTGTTGATTATTAACAATGTTTACAAAGTGGAATTGGTATGTAATAGATTAAAGGAGTTGATAGTACAAGATCCCGGCCTGCGCTTTCAAATAGACATACATTTCATCTGGGGAGCACCTGCGCGGAGCTCTTCGTCTGACAGCTCTTCACGTACGACGGACGAGGAGGAGGAGGAGGACGACTAGTCATCTTTTTTAAAACTCCGTTTGAATGACCTTGACCTTTCCCCCTCCACTGAGTTTATTTAAGGTGCACTCTCACTGACTACAGCATCATTTCATCGCGCACCTTCACCGCAGCAACATGGAGAGTCAACTCAACTACTGTTGCGAACAAAAATGTTTTTCATGGCCGAATGACATTGATGTGGTGGATGGTCTGGCGTGTAGAAAATGTGAAGCTTTTGGTCAATGCATGTGTAAGTGCAAGTCTTGGAAGAAGCCGAAACCAGAGTTGAAGACATTCCATGTGTACCAGATGAGAGGGCATAAGTACACTTGTTGCCCTGAACGTTGCATTGAATTCACACTAAAACAGCTAACTGGCTGCAAATTGTGCAACAATCATTTTGCAGGTTTTTGCAAACATTATTTAGGAGCGTGTCAGTACAGATCAACTTGGCATACTGAAGCACTTACTATCAATGAAATCGCTATAGACTCACAAGAGTAGTCTTTCTACTCTTTGACTTTTTTAAAACTCCGTTTGAATGACCTTGAAATTTCCCCCACCACTTCCCCATATATCTAGAGTACGCAGAGCCTGGGGGTCAGTCGCTCGGCGGCTGTCGTAGGGTGCACATCCGTGTTGTGCAGTCTGCTGTGCAGTTTTGATTTTAACCAGTTCAAGGTCACCACACTTAAACTCTGGCAAAAACGTCAAGCTGTTAAAGACAATCCTAAGTCCCAGGTTCACAGTCAACCTCAAGGTCATCACACTTTAACATGTAAATTTAAGGTAGCACCAAAACGGTGCTACCTGGCTTGACATTTTCAAGTTTCCCGAGGTCATCACAGTTCCCCCCACCACTTCCCATATACCTAGAGTGCGTGGGGCTGGACAGTCAGTCGCTCGGTGGCTGTCGTGAGGTGCGCATCGCGGTTGTAGTACTGGTCTAAAGGGGGCTGCTGGCTCACTTCAAGGTCACCCGAGCGGTGTCACATGACGGTTTAGGCAGAGTCACGTTGCAAACTTGCAGTTTCCTCGGCACTTTTGCTGTTTCTTGTCTAATTTCGCTCCAAGTCGTCAAGGTCATGGGAACCTGACTGAAACTCGGAGCGTAGTGTGAGAAACAGCAAAAGTGCCGGAAATTTTTAGGTTTCAGCGTGGCCTTGACCTTTTGTGACATCGATGACGTCATCTTGGTGACGTAAGGGGTGATGACGTCATCGCCACGTCATTTCTGCAACGTCATGGGTGTGACGTCACAGAATGACGTAATTGGTGATGACGTCATCGATTGCGTCATCGATGACGTCATCGGTGAGGTCATTGACCTCGATGACGTCATCCCTCAGGTGACCTTGAAGTGAGCCAGCAGCCCCCTTTTTCCACTACTAGAGTTATTTTAATTTTTTTAAGAATGCATTTTCAATCTATGTAATGTAAATTTAGGTTATTTTAAATAGAAAAATCTTAATTACTCCATTATCAGTAGTAGTGTGAAAACGAGAGTGGTAGAACAATAAAATTTTGACAGGTTTGCCATGGGAGGGTGAGAGGTAAATATTTAAGAGTGTTTTTATTATGGTATGTAAATTGCTATTGTCTATAAAAGCCAAGAATTATTACCAATTAATTCAAATTTAATGATCTGCAATACTAAAAAGGCTAAAAAAATTCATAAGGAAATGGACTACAACAAAGTTTTATTTTACATTTTTTCTGATAGAATATCATAAGTTATTTTTGAAAATTATTAAGAGTCCTCGAGTGTCATGCGAACTGTAACTTTTTACATTAACCTTTTGCTTTTTGACTTTTTGTTGCTTTATTTTATCATTAGCCGAAATTTGTGCAAAATGTAGGCTGAAGCGTTTAATTAATTATTGTAGAATTACTTCAGGTGAAATCAAACTATAAGGAGATGTGAAAATGAAAAATTTACCTAATATTATGATTGAAACATAGTGTAATGTAAAATAAAATTACATACTAAACATTGTTTTATTATTTTAACTAAAACCCAGAATAAAAAAAGAAAAAAACATCAATATTACAGAATTTTTCAAGTAATATAAATTGTTTTGAAGTGATCGAGATTCTTGCCATAATTTTTTGCAGAAAGGTAAATGACCTAAAAATAATTAGTAATCTTAAGTCTTACTAAGTATCGAAGTGGTAGAAAAATATTTAATTGGATGCAGAAGACTTTGATATATTTAAAAAAAAAAAATTTGTTAAAAATGAATGCTTAGAGCTTTGAAATTCAGTTAGAGAGCGTAAATATTTTAATACCTTTAAATAAACGTTTATTATATTTCTAACTGACACTTCAAATGTAAGACATGTTGTATGATAGGTACTTACAAACGCCAAAAGTAGCTTCATGGCAGAAGAACTTGTCCCAATTCTGCAGTCACGAACAAAAGGTTGAAATTTTAAGCACAACTGTACATGAAACACTAATTACGCCAATTATGGTGTTGTGCGCCAACAAAACATATGTTTTACATGAACAAAGCACTAAATTATTCAATATTGTTGTACAATTGAAAATTTACTCTCAGATAACTTTTACTTAGTATTCATCTCTGTTAAAAAATGTTATATTTTTCATATTCTACAATTAATATGTATAATCATATTAATGTCATTATTGAGGCTATCTGAACAATATTTTATATTCCTATCTGTTGTTTAGAAACAACACCAGATTTTATAAGCAAATATAAAGTTTATACTTTAAAGCCTGGAAGCTAAATCCAAACCCAACAAAAACCGAGGTTTCTTGCTTCTACTTGAACAATAGAATGACCCACCAAAAACTAAAACTGTATTTGAAGGTGTTGAGCTAAAGCACAATGAACACCCACAGTACCTGGGGGTCACTTTAGATCGGTCTCCGACATTCAAAAGGCAAGTACAAAAGACAGCAGCTAAGGTGAGAACCAGGACTAATATTGTCTATCACCATGCTGGCTCGACATGGAGAGGTAACGCACAAGTTCTGCGAACTACTGCTCTGTCCCTAACTGCTGAGTACTGTACTCCTGTATGGTTGAACAGTGTGCGTCAGAGATATCGACGTCCAGTTAAATAGGGCTAGGCTATGAGAGTGTATGAGTCTATGAGTGTACCGAGTGGTACACTCATGGCAACCCCCGTCCCCTGGCTCCCGGTCCTGTCATAAAAAAATCTACCAGAAACCAGACGAAAGGATGCACTTATTTAGGGAATATACTAAGATCTAATCTGCTTCACATCTGCCCATCCATGATTGTCAACCCTGGATGACGGGCCGATTGAGGTCCCGAAAAAAAACCACTGCGGACAGCATCCCAGTTGACGGACTTATATCTGGTGTAGTAAATCGGAAGTAAAGTAATGGTCGGTACCTCTAGCTCTCACAATGTAGTGTTACATTGAGCTGTAACGTTGATTTGTTTTCTTGTCCAGTCAGTTTGATGAAATTATGAACCTAGAAATTTATAGTCTTGATTGATGTACATTTCCTGTTCTTAAAACACGAAGGTGAAAATTATTAAATGATTCATAAACAAACATGTCCGTCGATCAGCTCACTTAAGTTCTATGAAAATGAGACCACTCTAATAACAAAAACCCAATAAGGCTACCTATATTGAACCTATAATGAATTTTAACTAACTGTAGGAAATGCATCATATAGGCTATCATAAATATTAAATACCCCCGTCGCAGCAGACCTTTGTACTCAGCTTATTTCCAAAGAAAATTGAGATTTTATATTTTCTCCATAAACATCATAGAAATGAGTATGTAGGTTTGCCATGAATTGTTATTAGAAAAT